>CM033622.1:3647682-3742682 GCA_019453435.1 Rhinogobius similis
TCTTTGTTCCCTCTGCCAGAGGATGCAGCTCTAACTCAAGTCAGGACGCAAGAAACTGCAAGATTTTAGAGCAGGTTTAAAGGACAATAATTAAAATATGCATAATATATATATATATATATATATATTTTAAGATGCACTATGTATCTTTAGAAGCAGATTACCCCTAACCCTCACCAGTAAAGTTCCATGGAGCGCCTTTAACATAGTATATGTTACATATTATACAGTTCAGATGGGGATATTCTGTATTATGAATTCACTATATATATATTCACAGTAGTCAAGAGAGTGCATTTTAGGGAAGTCTTCATTCTGCTTGTTTGTTTACATGAGGAATATACTGTCTACGCCTTTTTTTTTTGTCAATAATAGCTCCCAAAAAGAATGCAAAATACAGCACAGCGACAGTGTATAGATAGTTCATTCAAAGCCACAATATCCCTGAATGTCTCTTTTTAGGGAGCGACTGAGTTCACAAGGTCAGGTTTGTCGACAGCTACTCTCTGGCAAACCCTTCAAATTCAATTTCCTTGCGTGGATTACCATACATTTGTTATATAAGCATGGCCTCATTATTCCTCCAGCGCTTGGTTGTTGTTGTCACACAGTAGATGCTAACAGACAGTGTGCTCCATTCACATTGACACCCAAGGTAAATAAGCAGATAAAGCGTTTTTAATGTGGGACTTAACACTAAATCAACTTTTTTAGCGACATAACTGCGTGCATGTGTTTTTGGTAGAATTGTCTACCATTCCTAGTCACGTTTTTGAGCAACTGTAGTGCAAACTTGATAAATTTGAAGCGTGGACCCCAGGAAGAATAGTTATTGCTGCGGTGATAACTAATGGGGATCCTAAATAAATAAATTTCCGGTCAAAAACAATTGTAAAAGTGAGTGCGTGTCGCCTCCGGTGACCACTGCACTTTAGACCCAGACTCTCCTAAAAAGCATCTGCGCTGTTTTCCATGGAGTGTTAGTGATTTCAAACGGGTTCTGAACAGTACAATTGGATGTAAACAGTAAAGTGATAGTGATAGACTGTTGTCCACCTGCAGAATTTCCACTTCCACTTTCCAATATAAGTAATTCTGATTTAGACAACAGCCAGTTGCAGCGGCACGTAAGGCATTGGGTTTAATGTGTGCAGGTTAGAGTTGGGCTCCGAAGTGTAAGCCCATATTTCGGTTTGGGTTTTAACTAGAGTCCGATGAAGTGGGTCAGTTTTTCATGTGAAAAGAAGCAGTAATTACAGAGTTATTAACTATAAATCAGGTCAAACATCTACATCTTGAACTCACATTCTCCCATTAAAATCTTTTGACAGTTCTAACGTCACCTGAATGCATTCTATTTAGTTTGTGTTTGGGCTTGTGTTCCAGACAGAAGATTGAAGACTTGGAGACAGAGAGACAGCGCTTGGAGCAGCACAACGGCGAGCTGGAGATGCGTCTGGAGAAGAACACTCTACAGGTGGGTTTAGCTTTAGCAGACAGGCCCCCTCAGCCGCTGCGTCTGATGGATTTCCACGTCCTCCACAAAAGAAACCAATTTGATAACCCCACGGGCAGGAGGCCAGGCCGTATGACAGCTCCCATTCACTCACAAAGACTCGTCCGCTTCCACACACAACAAAAGAACCCAGGTGTGATTTTAACCATGTCTGATGGAAAAAAGAGATGCTCTGGCCAGTAAAAAAAACATTACGTATTATACATTTTTTATGAGTTAATAATGTAGTTAAACGTAGGGGTGTTCATGGTTAACCGCTTAATTGTCATGCCTGTCATGCCTGCTGCATTTACCCTGATAATGGATTTATCTGAAGAGTTAACCTGAGCGACCGTGCACTATTTCTATTAAATACTAATCATAGTTTCAGTTTTACTGTCTTAAATATGTGAAAAACAAAACTAGTTAATTGTAAACTGTTAGTGGTCCAAAGATATTTCTCATTTACATCGTTAAAATAAAAGGGTGTCGTGCTTGGGTCTTTTTTAAAGTGACCGGCCTCAGTATGTTCGGGTGAAGACTGTGAACATTATGTCCCCGTTTAAAGCCACATCCATGAGAGTGCCCCCCCTGCTTTTCAGCATATAAATGATATCCCTAGTGTATGCACTGATATTGACCTTATTCTGCCCCGCCCACTTTTGCCGTCTTTTGCACTTCCGTTTGTAAACACACTTCCGTTTGACGAGAACTCCTAATGACGAACGAGGGAAAAGTCTTGCCGCTAAAATGTTACATAAAGTAGGTTGATTTGTGTAAAATGTTTAATGAACACGAGCAACAACAAGTCACAACGCACCGATTTCCTGGTCAGTCTGAAAACGTCTTTTTAGTCCATGTAGAACTTATTTTCTGTTGAGCTCGTCTGCCCCGTGTAAACTCATACAACGGAAACAAGACGGCGGCGCGTACGGCAACTTCTGGAATAAGGTGAATAATGATGTACGTTGATGACATGGTGCTCTTTACTTATGGTAAAAACAAATTAGAGGTTACAGAAAAAAATTACATGGGAAATGGAAAATGTTGCAAAAGTTGGTTTCAGAAATCTTGTCTCACTTTAAATATAGATAAAACTGTTTCAATGTTCTTCTCAAACAAACGTAACCCCTCAAGACACATACAATTTTAGTAAGTGGGCAGAACAATGTAAATGAATTGAAATATTTAGGGTTAATAATTGACTCCAAGCTTACTTTTAGAGGTCATATTAAAATACTAGGAAACAAACTGAAGTTCAATTTGATGAATTTCTAACTCATTGAACTCACTGACCATTGAGGCCTCAAATACATATTTAAATGCCATGATTGTCTCACACCTTCAATACGTCAAACAAGATGGCATGTAAAACAGTGGAACTAGCTTTATTACATGGGTAACTGGGTGAGTGATTACACTAATCTACTTAAAATGGATTTTCTTTTTTTTTTTTAAACCCTGCAATAAGTTGGCCACTGTCCGGGTGTAAGACCCAAAGTCACTGGGACAGGCTCCAGTCACCCGCGACCCCTAATGGGAACAAGCGGTACAGAATGAATGAATGAATGAATGTATTTTTTTGGCAAGTGTCACATGAACCTGTCCAGGGATTGCAGGTGGAAATTAGAAACTTTGCTGTAACCTGCACAAGCACAAGCATGTTGAAGGTCAGTGTTTTATGTGCATTGTCCCTAACAAATAAATATAGACCAAAAAAAAAGAAAAAAACAACTTTTTTCGCATTGATGTTTTGGACTAAAATTAATTTGTATGTGTTTTTACATTTTTACTGATCAATATTACAAAAGAAAAAATGTGATAGTCTCTTTTCTCCATATTGCCTAACCAATACTGGTTATTAATTGGCCTTTACTTGCGACTCCATACTCCATAGTCACTATTGAGCGTCATGCACTGTTCCCTCTAAGCTGCGTGTGTGCAATTGCGCACAGCTCCCAGGGGCATCGCGCAGAGAAAATCTATGTTGCGCACAAGAGAAAACCAGAGAGGAAAAGAACGAAAGGCGCGAGCCACACACAGTGATGTGCACCTGATCATTAACAGCACAAAGCGTCAAATCAAAAGCGCGGGGGGAACTGAAGTTCTACATCCCATGAGCTTTTAACTAGTCTTTATTCTGGACCAACCCGCCTCGTATTCACGGAGTTTTGAGCAGCTGACGAACTAATGCGTCTAGAATAGCGCAAACTACCTCCAAGACCCGCGGCGCATTTCGATCCCCATCAGGGGTGAAAGAAGGCGTTACGGCCCGTTACTGCGGACCCCTAAAATATTTGGTGGTAGTACGCTGTACCAGCAGACACGCAGACGACGAGCTCCTCCATCTGACGCACGGAAAAGTAGTCCCACTAAAATCATTGTCTCTGGACTCAAACCATCACATTAGACACAAACTTAATCCAGGTTCAGGTTGTGCACTTTTGGAGATTTAATCGACCCAACCCCCGTGCTGTCAGCACTTGATTTGAGTTCATTCATTCTGGATCTGACTTATCTCTGCGCGTCTTTACACGGCAGCGCCATGAGAGCCGTGAGCAGCGGGACACAGACACAGACTTCTCAGACTCCTCTGTCTTCAGCACCAGTGAAGAATCATGAACCAATCAAAGCAAACGACACAGCACAGCTACAAAGTTTAGCTTTTTGCACAGTTTTCGTCTGTATTGATATGCAAATTAGCCACGTGTGAATGTAACGAGGCTTTAAGTGTTTTATACCACAGAATAATCCTAAATGAAAATTGGAAGAATGAAAAATAATGCCACAGACAGAGAGTGTATTTAGGCTGAAAGAAGACTGTCTTGTGAGCTACAGTTACAGTGAAGTCTAATGAATTACATCCTTAGTCAAAAGTTAACTGCACATTTTCATTAGGCCTTATTTAAAACATAGTGTTATGATCTAAACATGACAGACAGGCTTCTTTATCCAGAGGCTTCCAGAGGAAATGTAAGCAGGTTACAGAATTAAATGAATATTGCAGAAGTGTTGCTGGATGTAGTAAGTCTTTGTTTAACAAAGACTTACTACATCCAGCAACACTTCTGCAATATTCATGCATCAGAAAACTGTGAACGCTTTGGAGGGGAAAACAGCATGACCCTGATTTGAACATATCGTGATGATATCCATTTTTTATTATTATTAATTCTACCTAAACCAAATTATAGCTGAGGGGCTGTGAGCAGAGACAGGAGCAGAGGACGGTGCAGCTCACAGACAGGGGGCGCTGTAGTCCAGGGGCTGTGAGCAGAGAGAGGAGCAGAGGACGGTGCTGCTCACAGAGAAACACTGATAAGATTTAAACACAAGTGATCAGCAGCATGTGTCCTACACAGATTAACCCAACTGTGCCACAAGTTTTCTTATGATAAACAAAGCCTCCATTTGAATCTTGGGCAGAAGTAGCCTGCAATCATAATGTATGATTAAAGGTGCACTATGGAACTTTTGTGTGGATGGCCTGCCATCAGCTTATTGTGTGATCATAAAATGTATCACTGTAACAATTGAATTTGTTGATCTAAAACAGCCCAAATCCCAGGAAATGACATCCATTTTGTTGAAAATGTCCTGGGGGAGGACCCCAGATTTCAAAGTTACCTGCTATTAGTTAAATTCTGAATTCTATCCAGGGATGCTTCATTAATGGATGAAGGCCTACAAAGGTCTAGTGAAAAGTGCCCATTATAGACTGTTACTGCGCTGCTCTGATCTCAGGTTTTGGACACAGACACTGATGTGGCCACAGTGCGTCTGATGTCGCTCACATGGTCCAAGGCACTGCTCAGAGAGTTTTTGTGATCGCTCAGACACATGAAAAATTAGAGGGAACATTGGCGTCATGTGTTGTAGATGTTCTCACATCGTACATCAGCGTCGGCACATTCAGACAGCTGTTGTTGGCACAATCCCTCCATCGCCCCGTTTCCCCGTTACAAAAGTAGTCATTAGGGCTGTAACAATTAACCAGAATAATATTGACTAATTAACTACAGAAAATCCCAGTAAGCCCTATTCCAAATGAACCACATTGTAGAAATCATTGAGCTGTAATAAAGAAAGAGCCAAATGAAACATTTTACGTTTAAGTAATTAGTTAGTGTCATTAATGAGTTTTATGTTTATTATGTTACCAAAATATAACAAAAGTTTTTCTGTCAGTACAAAGAAAAGATACCCTAATAAATATTGAGCCCAAAAAATATAGTTCCAGCTTTCATTTGCTGAGGTGGTCCACCCTTTGAATGGATCCTATTGGCTGGAGGGAAAGACACCGAACAAAGAAGAGCAGGATGAATGTAGAGATTGAACACAGACCCACAGGGGCGCTCCTCTCACACAGGGTCCAGGGTCACACCAGTCCAGACCTCCATTGTACACTGTTGACCACAATCACTGGATACAAAGAGGTTGTGGAAATAACCGCTGTCCTCGAGGTCAGGCCCGAAAGCAGCCCCTAAACGCAACATCCGAGCTGGAGTCACTGCTGTACTCGGAGTGTTCGTATTAGCCTTTATTTCTCATGATTAAAGGAGACTTTTTATGCTTTTGTTCAGGTTCTTAGCATTGAACTATAACACAAGTAGATTAAGAATATTCATCTTATCATCTTATTTCAAATAATTTAGTTGTTTCTTCTCTATCAGACGATGGGTAAGAGGTGATGTACTTACAAAACATGTCAAGGTTTCATCTCTTATTGTCCATTCCAAATGTTCTTTCAACAAACAAGAATCCTGCTTTTCTGATTGAATACCTTTTTGTAAGTTAATGTACAAAAAATTCTTTATCGTAGTTCATGTGTTAAACTTTTGCAAATTGTGCATATTTAAGTAAAACGCTGTAAACGGGAGGACACATGAGGAGACCAAAGGGACACGCTGTGCCCAGACTCTGTACTTTCTCCTAAACAAATCAGTACCACGCACTGTTACTGCCACAGCACTGGCTATGACAGCTGCCCATTAGAAGTGCACTTTAATGTCTATCTGTAATTTTTGGCACAACCCTGGAGGAGCAGGCAAAAATCACCCAACAGACAAGTTTATATTAGGACGTGGTTAAAGCTAAAGATCTTGATTTAAAATGATGAAAATAATAGCTTTCTTGTGTTATAGTTTATTTCTAAATACCAAAACAAAAAAAGCCTAACGTGTCCTTTACATTGACTGTATGGTGAGATGCACACCATGGCACACAAAACAAATGCCAGTATAACGTTGTAGAAGGTTCAAATGATGATTTGAGGGACTTTTAAGCGTATGCACAGATCAGACCTACACACAGCGTGACTCTGGTGGAGCTGCGTCACTTTGAGCTTTTAATGCAGCCGTGCTTTCAGCCTGAGCCCCGTGGAGCCCTGTGGAGCCTCGCATCAATGGCTCCACACCAGGCCAGGCTAATGAACAGGCTTTTAGCGCTCTGAACGGCACCAGCGCCGAAATGGAGCTATTTTACATTTTCTACTTTTTATACCATTATGTATAGGGCCAAAAATAAAAAATGCAAATTCTAATGCATTTTTATGCATTAGACTAGACTGACTAATATATTGTAAAAATATCAATCATATATTGGGTAATGCAACAACTTGCTTATCAAGAATCCAAATATATCGCCGTATCGTTGAGGTTTGCTATCGCAGAGATGTGCTGTTCTGTTTTATTTAGAATATAAAAGTTTTTAGACATGTTTTTTCTTAACCCTAATTCTGTCACCCTAACCGTTTGTTAAAGGGGCCGTATGTTCTTTGGTTTTCATTTTAGCAACACTGGCAACCCAGGTTCAGTTGAGATTGTAGAGTAAAGACTACATACAGTTCCTTTTGAGTAATTTAATTTAGACATTTGAAATGTAATGCACGTATTGTTTTTGCTCCGAAGCTGCACTATCTGATTTTGTTAATGTAATAGAGTCAAATGTGTCCTGCTTTACAGATAAACCGTAAAAGTAGCTCTTGGAGTCAAAATGAGACTGTGTACTTTATTCTCTGTGAAGCTGGAAGTGCACTGATGGCATGCTAATGTTTATTTATTGTTAGCTGGTTTCTTTAAGGGCTTTCACTTTAATTTAAAAAAGCGAGAATCCTATGAACATTGTTTGTAACTTTAAATGTCACTGTTTTAATCTTTATTTTAGTGCAAATGTGTAAATGTTTTGAAGTGTGCTGCAGTCGTACTTTTGCCCAGGTCTTCACTGAGAAAGAGATTTTGAGCTCAATTGGCTTTTTTTAATGAATTAAATACTGGTTAATAAATAAAAACTCTCCTCTGGGCTCTCAAAGTTGTGAAAAGTGCTTATAAACTCATGACAGTAAATAATAACATGCTCAAAATGCATTTGGTAAGTGACAGATAAGTGTGAACGGCAAATTTTACAGGTTTAGTTTTCCACGTTTTTTAAGACTATAAAAATCAAGGACAGCACCTTTTAAATTTCAGGCTTTCCCGGTCAAATAAATAATAATAATAGTAGATAAAATAATAATAATGGATACATTTAAATTTAGTATTTTTTATATGCCGATTACAAATTGTGATTAAAAAAATAATCATCCCTGCTTCCACTGCTGCTACACGTCCAGGGCTTAACAACTGTGGACACCAATTTAAGACTAGGACTATGGGCCGTATTTTGCCCCTAGCGTTAGCGTTAGCGCGTTGGTCAGGGGGTGGGGGGTGGGGGGTGCTTCCAGGCTGGGCTTTTGCTATTTTCAGGCTCAAAGAGGCTGTGCTTGTGCGCTGGAGGCTGGAGGGGGATGTGAACCAATGACTAAGAACTGTGGCATTTAAAGGACCGTCAGTTGCGTTTCCATTGATCATCAAATCACGCTAATGGAAACGTGTATATTTTGTAAAAAATCACCAGTTTGTCTATATAATGTTTTACACACACACACACACACACACACACACACACACACACACACACACACACACACACACACACACACACACACACACACACACACAGATCCATTCATAATTTAATGGAAATGCCCTCAATGCAAAATTGTGATGTTTCTTCCACATTTGAATCAAATCGATAGTTTTGCGCAGAAGCTCAATGGAAACTCAGCTACAGCTATTTGAAGCAAACAGACTTAACTGGACTATATTCATTATTCTGTAACGTATCGTTTTGGTTATTTGTGCCCATTGTTTTATGAGGATTATTTTGTCCATATGAGGAGAGTCATGGACTGTTATGTTTTTCACTGCATTAGATTCTGGCCATTCACAGAATGCAATGCCCTACGTTTGCTTCACTCCACCTCATATTTTTTCATGATACGCCTCTTGTTTAGAGCTCCACGCCCCACGACGTCACCGTTTGCTCTGGTGCAAAACGCCATTATTAACGCCGGTGCCGCACTACCGCCGGGGACAAAATACAGCCCTATAGCTGGACTTTTGAAAGGATTATAATGAATAAAATGTGTTCTTTATGTGTCCTTGAGCCAGACACTTCACCCGCATGACTTGATCGTGCTCCTAATGATTATGAATATCAGAGGATATTCTTACTGTTAACTGATATAACTTATTAGTTTTATATATATATATATATATATATATATATATATATATATATATATATATATATATATATATATATATATATATATATATATATATAATGTGATATTTGTGCATGTCCATTTAAAGATTTCAAAATCTGTGCATTGTTAAAAATTATTCTAATAGAACAACTAACAATTATAATCTTTTTAGCTCTATACACCACCACAATGGATTTAAAATGAAAAAAAAAAGTGAAAGTTTGATTTATTATTGCTAATTTGTCCCATTACTTTTGATCCCTTTACAAAGTGGGAGGCACATGTACAAAATGTTGTAATTCATCTGATTTGGATCTAAATACCCTCAAATTAAAGCTGGAAGTCTGTAAATACATTGTTTAGAACTATTGCTCAGATTTAGTGCAAACAACATGAAGACACAACTGTTTTTATTAAATCTTTGGAATATGTATGGCAGTAATTATTTGGTCCAAAGGCGTGTGCAATTCTATGACCATAAATATTGAACCGTGAAATGCATGTGGTGATACTATTGTACAGAGAGATTTGGATATAGTCACATCCCTAATATACAGTAATGCCCACCCCTAAACACTACCAATAGCATTTTATGATTATGTCACATCTGTTTTTAATGCTCCCATCCCTTTATCACGTGCCTAATCACGAGCGTACAAATCCCTCCGCCTCCTGTACCGTCCCTGGCTCCGGTGCATAGACTCACCGCTGGAGCTTTGTAATAACACATCCAGGCCCAGCACTCCACTTCCATTACTCTGCGGGCATCTCCAGCTCCACGGCATCTCAAGCATGACCGCCAATCTCCAGCCCATTTCCGAGCCCCCGTCTGCGGCTGTGAGAGTGAGAGAGCTCCCTGGGCCCTGTGGTCAATGGCCCGGTCGTCGCTCGTACCAGTTAATTTTCATGGTCTGGTCACGGTTCAGCGTGCAGACTGTACCGGCGTGAATAGCTGCAAGGACAGACGTTTAAGGAAGAAAAAGAGTTTTGGGATGGCTGTAAAAGTGTAAGATACATTCTAATTGGGATTTTTATAGCCTATATCTGTGTTTAGGGCGTTGTGAAGACGGGAGACCGTAAGACACTAGAGACTGTTCCTGAGTCTAAGTCGTTACAAACCAATTCGAACTCAAGAAAGTTGAATCTTGTCAACTGCACAAAAGTTTTAAGATTGAAGACGTGTCGCCACTCATCCAAGTAGCTTCTTCAGTTCCTTTAACTTAGAACTGGGGGTCACTGCCTTATTCACCTTATTCTGCCCCGCCCACTTTTTGCCAGATACGCACTTTTGTTGTAAACGCACTTCTGTTTGACGAGAAGCTAACGACGAACGAGGGAAAAGTCTCGCCGCTAAAATGTTACATAAAGTAGGTTGATTTGTGTAAAATGTTTAATGAACATGAGCAACAACGCTCCGATTTTCTGGTCAGTCTGAAAACAGCTTTTTAGTCCATGTAGAACTTATTTTCTGTTGAGCTCGTCTGCTCCATGTAAACTAATACAACGGAAACAAGATAGCAGCGCGTACGGCAACTTCTGGAATAAGGTGAATAGACTGGCTGTGCTTGAGTGGCCATATCCAGTTTCATTTTTGTCATCTGAAAAAAGTTGTTTTGAAACTGTGCTTTAAATTAATATATGGGAAGATTAATAATGTATCTAAGAGTTTGCAAGTGAGGGTTCAGTTACACAGAAACGCGCGGTGTGAAAATCAGGTCGTGCAGCTTTAAGTCTATTGAACTACAGTGATCCCTCGTTTATCGCGGGAGTTGCGTTCCAAAAATAACACGCGAAAAGTGAAATCCGTGAAGTAGTCACAGCTTTATTTTTTATTATTTTACAATGCAATACTGAACTATGGAATGAAACCAAAAATCAAAACCTGTTTTAAAGCCCAAAATTTGTTTAAAACAATAATTTTAATATAGTAATACAAGGTTGGAAACATTGTCACTGGCGTATTTCACAGTCTGTGCCTCTTGGTCCTGACTCCGCTCCGCTGTAGCCTCTGTTTCTACTGAAGGCGCAGGAGTCTTTCTTTAGTTGTTGGCGCTCTTTCTTTTTCTGAGCAAGAAGATTTTTATAAACGGATATGCCACCTTCGATTATATTTGAGAACTGCAATGACATACTCATCAAAGGGTCCCGTTCTTGTGCGTGCGCTGAAGTTCAGTGGACGCACTGTAAAAAAATCCGCACTGTAAAAAAAATCCGTGAAGCAGCGAAACCGTGAAAGATGAAACGCGATATAGCGAGGGATCACTGTACTGTCACCTAAGTCATATTTAGCGGAATCATTCATGGCTTTAATGCAGTATTGAACCGTTAAAATACGAGGTTGTTAAGCAGTATCTCCTCCTGTTCTACTGTTGACACAATATTCAGTTGTATTCAGACTAAAATAGACTTGTAAATGCCTGGTACACACAGCCTCACAGCCTGGTGGAGCTGCTGTGTGATGCTGGAGTAAAGGACAGGAGCAGACTGATGCTCACTGTCAGCTCTACCTGTTTACGTACTATTGAAGAGTCTTGAATGACTTGGACTGTCAAAGATCCCACTAACACGAGTAGAAGTGCGTGTGCAGTGGTGCCTCTGCTGCATGTACCAGTCCCATCACACTGGAGCAGACAGAGAGGCGTTCAACTGCTCCAGGGAAGAAACCGACAGCGAAGTATTACACCTGTTTGTTGCTTGTGTGTCTTGAGCCGCTGCGTTAAAGTGAAAGTATAAAGTACCTGAGCTTCAGTGCGGTTTTTGTGTCGCGGAGAGAAAAGAAACAATGAGCCACGCAGTTCTTCATGCATGAAAATCAAATGCTCAACATGAATGCGACGTTGTTGATCTTTGTTTGCCAAAAATGTTGCTATGGGCAGTATATCGGTTCCGATATCAGCATCACCTGATATCAGCATATTTTTGGCAATATTGGCAATAGTCGATATTGAAATAACGGTCAATATTTAGTGCAGATTTTTCCCCTTTAAAACAAAAAAACAAAATATAAAAATATGGCCATCTGTTATACACAATAATGTAACAAATTATACAGTAATACAGTGTGTTATCATGTTTGTTATTATTTATTTAGAAGTGAAAAATTGGTTTGAACTTTAATTCAACTTAACATAGATTTGTGGGCCTCGCTTTGATTTGAACCTGTCCGTTATTGGGAACAGCAGCAGGACAAATATCTGGTAAAGGTATCCGGGGAAAAAAAACAAAATCCATATCAGCTCCTTCCTCCTAATTTGTATTACCACCTTTTTTATTTTCAATTTGAGCTACAAAGTTTTAGAGCTAATGCTAAACATCTCGACACACCTGAAGGACTCTCAGCCTTCGCTCACAGCTAACGTTCTTCGAGCTGCTGTGGACCGGGACACGGGTCTGGCAGGTTTAGATTTAAAGCACAAGTTGGGTTTGGTTGTTTTCAGTAAATGTTCTTGAATGTGCAAACAAAAAACAACGCTAAACTCTCCACTGGTTGTACAATACTTACATGGTGTTTTAAATAGATCTGAAACGGACGAGACTCTGGCCTCTGGAACATCACCTCTCCTGCGTTCTCCCTCACACACAGCGCTCTGGTAGCAAACGTGTTGTTATTGTGGTCTATGAATAAGACATGTGCAGCCCGAGGCGTTCAGACTCTTACCTTGTGTAAAAATCATGTATATATGCATGTCCCCACAAACACTTACCCTTCACTGGTGGAGAAGGGATCTGAGCGCGCCTTTGTGTTTCTCATTCTCGCTCGTTCAAAATATGCCCTTTTATTATAAACTACAAAGTGAAATATTAATTCTGTGGATGACCTAATTTAGTGAAGTATTATTTATGAAGTTGAGAGTTACAGAAAGCAGTGGTTTGTGAATGACTTTGTTGTTTCTAACTCGCATACATTATATTCATTTCATCATCTATTTTTATTACCGTTGAAGTTTAATGTTTAGTGGTGTCCAGAATTCCAATAGCACATGGCATATTCATTTTGTGTAATTCTTTCCTCAGAGCCATTCTGAATGTTAAAAATACATGACACATTGATGATCTCCCTGTTTGCAGTGTATGTAAGGCTGCATTTATGAGTATAACCTGAGATATGCATGTGCAGATTCTGGGTGTTGCACATGTTAAAGTGTACACATCATTTCTTTCACAAACTGATATGTAAATGAGCGCATACAGCAAGTGCAGGCAAGTCTAAGGGACTGAATATTTTGATGAATTACTTTGTAAATAAATTAAAGTTTACCCAAACAACAGAATATTTTTATTTCTAAAATTATTTTTGTGAAATAAAAGGACTATTTGTGAATCGTTTAGGCGCAGAATGCTATTTGCTCCCTGGACCACACATGGCACATGGGTCGAGGACACCAGCACTGACGGGTGTCAGTTGTCTGATGGGTGTCAGATATGTTCCCTTTGGATTTCGATACAGGATTATGGCGATACATACACTCAAATACACAAAGTTGCGCGCCTGTTGAATCAAAGCGAAAACCACACCTCATCCAGGACCACTATAGGCCTGAGGACCCACCGTACAGTGAGCTCTGATTTATGGCTTTAAAGGACGTGGGACAGACATGAAAGCTCACTTTGATGGACAGCTGTGGAGCGCTCTGGTGTAGAGGAATATTTTCTGAGGTTGTCAGGGACAAAGTGTCGCAGATAGAGATTTTGTTACCACTGCTTTGAAACCTTTAACCTTTATAAGTGGGTACATTTTTTGCATATTCACTCATAGGAGCTGTGCTGCATCTTTTTTAGCATCTGTGAGTCACAAATGTCAACTGTCTCTGGTTTCTGCCCCTCTTTAAGCACAGTTATGTGTTTTGAATGTGACCAAGCTCCTAAATGAGGCCCGTAGTTTGTTAAACATTGAAAACATTCACACAGAAAACTTCAACAATCTTCAGTATTGATCAGATCCCATTGAAGCCTGTTTAATCTGTTTACACAAATGCGTTTGGCACAGTGTAGCGGCATCATGTCCCACATCCTGGCACCGCTCCTAATGCCCACAACACTTCCTCCTGGAACCATCAGTCCTCTTATGAACAGTCGACGGATGGGAAAAGAACTGGAACTGTCTTGGGATGGTTCCACTGAGTGAGTTTGGATATTTTCCTGACCATATGTTTGCTTTCAGCTTGAAAAGTTTCTACATCGAAATGTTGCTGATGGATGTGTGTGTAATGAATAATGAAAGAAAACTTTGTTTTAGGTTTGATGAAAGTTTACACTTCTTCTCTGTTTCTCTCTGTTTGGTTGAATTCAGATTAAAGGACACATCTTATGCAAACTGACCTTGAGCTTTTAACCATGCTCTAACATGTTCTAAAAACACGCCTGGAATTTGATTTAGTTTCATTCAAGCTTGTTTGATGAATCCTGTTTAGTGAATCCTCTCCCTCTGATCCTCAAAACATGTCTGATGTTTTTAAGTCTGTGTGCTTACATTAGCAAGCTGGGTTTGTTTATCTCACCTATGCCAGTAGATGGAGTGCTAACACCAATCCTGACTTGGGAAGCTGACTGATATGAAGTAATGTGTGCTTGAGAGACACTAAAGTAAAGGAAGTTTCAAATGCAGTTATTCCCTTTAGAAAAACGTGTATTTAGACCTCTAAGCCCAACCCTGACCTCATTTACATTCTCAGTTTTGATGATGATGTAGCAGTATCCGATCGAGGGCACTTTACGTTACAGCTCTGATGCAGCTTCACATATTTGAAAGAAAAATACAAACTGAAAATCTGTAAATCTTTAACCTAACTGTGTAGAATTGTCTATCTAGTGCATAGTCTTTACAAGGGCACCTCCATTTCTACCATTGTTGACATTTCTGAGTGGTTAGCTCTGTCTACGACGGGCGTCATCCACTGGTACAGAATGTGTCCTTCTCATTCATTATCAGTTTTCTTGGTTGGAAGTAGTATGCTATGCACTTCTTATTTTATCTCGGCTGCTTGTCTCCAAGCTGGCCTTCTCAGCTACTATTTAAACCTCTGTGTGTGGAGCATAGTCAGGCTTGAATAGACAATACTAGCACAATGTGTGGAGTATTCAAGTCGCTGGGTCCGGACTGATGGTAAATAAACTTCTCCTGCCTCAGACATCCAGAGCCTCCTGCCTCTCCTTACAACCGTTGGGACAACACTTGTTTTTCGCTAACACTAACCATATTGATATTTGTTAGAGTTTGGAAGTGGAATTTGACACATTCAAGTTACAGCTTCAAAGCTTTACCTTTGTGATTAAATATCGCCTCCACTTTTTATGTAATTATATAAATAGCATTTACTCAGTTAAAGTGCCTATGGCAGGTTGGACTACTCATAGAACTAAAATACAGTTAAGCAAAATATATTTCAAATTTTGCTAAAATTCTTAACAAATTGTATCCCTGTTTAGCATGTTTATATGCTTTTAATTTTACTTCCTGGTTGTGAATGATGACATCACCCTAGGAAATTAAGAAGCAAACACACTGTACACTGGGCCAAAACTCATCTAATGTCAGTTTTTTTTTACTTGACTTTTTACAAATTAAAATATATGTGAACATCTTTATTTTGTTGAATCAATGTTTAAAGGGTCAAAAAAGTAGTTTCTTTTTTGTAAATTATGCATAACCTTTGTCTGATCTGTTTGTGATCAATCAATTTGATCGATCATCAGTTTGATTATTTCCTGTCATTTTCAAAAGATTTTTCAACACTTCTCCACAAACAGCGACCTGATTGGTATAAAACTATAATTTATATTTACAAGAGGTATGAATACACTGAATGACGTCAAAATTAGAAAACCATAAAAACATGTCATACTCACTTAAATTCTACCAATGATCTCTTAACTGTCGTTTCTTAATTGTAGTTTGGACACACATTTTAAAGTTGTCTAGATGTTTTCAGTATTCTCTTTACTGCGCTCTCAGATCCAAATGAAATGCTGCATGATCTCTCTGTTTGTGTCTTAGGGAGATTTTGATCCAGCCAAAACCAGACTTCTGCACTTCAAGATGAACCCCACAGCTGTTGCCAAGCAACAGCGGCAGCAGGAAGTGGATTCTCTGCGAGAGGAAGTGACCCGTCTGCGAGAGCTGCTGCGCTCTGTGCAGGAGAGCGGGGCCCCGGATGAGAGCAGTGTGCTGGGGCTGAGCTTGAGCCTGCCGCCCTCTAAAGAGGTCCAGGGTGAGGACTGTTTGACTGAAGCTGCACTACATGACTCTGAAGGCTTTTACACGTGTCCATGTCACAACAAACTAAATGTATGCAATGGAGCTCAATAGTCCACAACCACTTTGAGTGTTTTCTTAAAAAACACATGTAAAACTAAAAATTTGGCTAAATGTTTTCATAACTTTAACACAAAAGACTAAAACTGGTCAGGCAAATATGAACAGCGCGTACCACGGGCCGGAGTGGCTGTGTCTGCTCGCTCCTTCTCTCACATTCCGCTGCCTGTCTCGCTCTGATTATAGAGAAAAGTCTTACCTGTGCCCTCACAGCTGCATCGCTCCACGCCTTTATCCACTTTCCCAACAACCTGCATGTGCTGTGTCCTGAGCATTACACAGCGACTAGAGCGAACCACACAGAGCTGAACCCAAAGATTAGCCAAACATCCCAATGAACTGCATCCTAGCACAGGACCCTTTTGTTTTCTTTCCTTGCTAAGCGGTTGTACTTGTGAAAAGCTTTGGATCTGCCACTGTGGAACTCTGTGGAGTTCTATGCATGTGATATTGTGTATTGATGAATGTAGCGGCACTAAAAGCTTATTAATTAAATTATTATTGTTTTGATGGCCAATCAAAAGTGAGTTTATAGCAGGAACTGTGGGTGAAGGTCAAACCCTTAAAATAATACCTGAGAACACCTTTATTAAAAAAATAATAAAATAAAAATATATATGTATATATATACCACAGGTTTTCTCCCACTAAACAAAGAAAGTAATAATTAGAAAACATGAGAGAAGAACAACCTGACACGTTTGCCTCCAGGGCAACAGTGACAACTTCACGCCCTCTTTTTGGAAAGTAGGGTGTAAGAAATGAGAAATGATGTTATATTTCACTATGTATTCAGTGGCAGCTCTTTAACTGGACACAACACGACTGACTGAAGCAGAAGAGCTGTTTAACAAAGCACTGTCGACTCCTTTACACTGGAAAGTCGCTAACGTTAGCCGTGATTATGAACAAACCCTTAAATAAACCCGTTGTGCTGTAAAGTTGTTTGCATTAGCCACTTTCCTTAGCTTCAGCTGTTCAAAGATCAGAATCACAGCCAAACATTTGAATAATCCAGGCTGTTTGGTCGATGTGAAATAAAACTTGTATAATCATTTTAAATCCATAAATACACACAGACAATGCATGTTTATGCGTTGCTAAAGAAGCGATTATGTAATGAATGAGGGGTTAGAGGCAAGGGGGGGACATTCAGACGCAGCCCCTCAAACCCATGGAAACTATATCAAATTCTGGAATGTTTTCAGTATTTCAGTAAAAAATCATATTTCATTTGAGCATGTTTGCTTGTATGGGATATTTAGATATATAGACAATGTTTATGAAATATGAATGTAAATGCATACATACACTACCTCTAATGGTGTCCCGTGTTCACTTGTTAAATATTGAATCGTCTCTGCTGAATATCCTCAGGAGAATCGTGGCGTCGGTTGTGAGTGCAGTTTGATTTTTTTTGACAGGTTTGACAGTGTTGGCATAGACTGGGAAGCCCAGTGAGTGACAGAGAAGAGCTCGCCTCTGCCTGCGCTCTGACAGACGCAAACGTTTTATCTGACAGCGCCGTGCGCACATAGACCATTTACTTTAATTGGAGTACGGAGAAGTGTGACACTATAGTTGGAGCAAGGAAGGCATTAGACATATTTGGGAGTTTTACAGGCTTTTACCCAATGTAAGAGTCAATGCTAGCAATGCTGAAGAGTGGACTTAGTCATTACAGCTTCATTAAGTTTAGGTTTGTGTGAACTGGCTTGAGCCTGTGATTCCACTCTATTGACTCTTAGTAAGTTTTATGTGAACTATCTGTTGTAGTTGTGTTTTACAAACTAATATTTGATTGCAATAAAGGACACATTCTGTTACAGTGACTTTTTAGTGGCTCTAACAATGTTCCGTCATCAAAACAGACCTGGAGTTGCGTTTAGCTGCATTCACGCTGTTTTGAGGAATGTTCATTAGAAAATCCTCTCCATCCAACAAACACCTCTTGCTGAACTCCCTTGATCAGTGACAATTTTCAGACTTCATATGTCACTTATCTGAGAATCTTCGACTGTTTAAGTCCTTATGTGTAGCGCTAGGCGCCATCTGCTGGCTGAATGCGCTCATTAAGTGTCACTGCACAGAGCAGAGAAAGTCTTTCATTAAGGCCATAATGAACTTTTTTTTGTTTCAAAACATGAGATGTTTAAGCTCCACAAGAGCCTGTTTAAAGGCTAATAATAATATGAAAAATGCATAACATTTTTTCTTTTAAATTTAATCAGCAAAACCCTATTTTGCAACAGGAGTTAAAATAAAATGCAGGAGTTAGACTCCTCTGGAGTCTAAAGCCCTTTTCACATGAGATTAGTTTTACTTGATAACGTCCGTAAAGTTGAAATAACCCCACGATGTATTGTGAGCATTTGCACGGGTTCAGCAATGTCAACAAGTCACTGGTTATTACAGACTTTATTCTGGACATTTTAATACGACTAGAACATTGTAATTCATAAATATAATGTCTGTTTTAAGTGTTGTACCCATGCTGTGGAGACATCGCTCCTCACCACGTTGTCTTACAATCAGATTTCTCATGCAACTGCCGTATTTTCTTTTAATCCATTCACGCTGACACAGACCCTCCATCCAAACCTTGCACCAAAAGCACCTCGACTTCCCCAAAAGAGCCTCCTGCTGCTCAGTCTTTGGTTGCCACGACAACGGGGTCGTACTTCCATAAGTCATGTCTTCACTGCAGTTTTTGTTATTATTATTTTTTTTTACATTTTGCAACCAAGCTTTTTTTCAGTGTAAACAAGCCCGGATATATAGATTGAGTTATGATCCCAATACAGATAATCCTGACATTTCTTTGCCATTGGTTAGTATTTTACACCCTTTATAGCAGCACGTTGGCCCAGACTCCGCAGCAGTGTATTCCCCACAGTCTTGGCTTGTGCTTTGTACTTCTCTGCACGGCTGTGGTGTGGTGTTGACCTGTGGGGGCCGAGCCGGTGCCTGTGGGGGACTATTTCTGATATTAAGCTGTCATGGGAGTCGGAGCAGGCAGTAGATACTGAGCTGTGTGTGGAGCTGTGTGTGGAGCTGTGTGTGGAGCTGTGTGTGGAGCTGTGTGTGGAGCTGTGTGTGGAGCTGTGTGTGGAGCTGTGTGTGGAGCTGTGTGTGGAGCTGTGTGTGGAGCTGTGTGTGGAGCTGTGTGTGGAGCTGTGTGTGGAGCTGTGTGTGGAGCTGTGTGTGGAGCTGTGTGTGGAGCTGTGTGTGGAGCTGTGTGTGGAGCTGTGTGTGGAGCTGTGTGTGGAGCTGTGTGTGGAGCTGTGTGTGGAGCTGTGTGTGGAGCTGTGTGTGGAGCTGTGTGTGGAGCTGTGTGTGGAGCTGTGTGTGGAGCTGTGTGTGGAGCTGTGTGTGGAGCTGTGTGTGGAGCTGTGTGTGGAGCTGTGTGTGGAGCTGTGTGTGGAGCTGTGTGTGGAGCTGTGTGGAGCTGTGTGTGGAGCTGTGTGTGGAGCTGTGTGTGGAGCTGTGTGTGGAGCTGTGTGTGGAGCTGTGTGTGGAGCTGTGTGTGGAGCTGTGTGTGGAGCTGTGTGTGGAGCTGTGTGTGGTGCTGTGTGTGGAGCTGTGTGTGGAGCTGTGTGGTGCTGTGTGTGGAGCTGTGTGTGGAGCTGTGTGTGGAGCTGTGTGGAGCTGTGTGGAGCTGTGTGTGGAGCTGTGTGTGGAGCTGTGTGTGGAGCTGTGTGGAGCTGTGTGGAGCTGTGTGTGGAGCTGTGTGTGGAGCTGTGTGTGGAGCTGTGTGGAGCTGTGTGTGGAGCTGTGTGTGGAGCTGTGTGTGGAGCTGTGTGGAGCTGTGTGGTGCTGTGTGTGGAGCTGTGTGTGGAGCTGTGTGTGGAGCTGTGTGTGGAGCTGTGTGTGGAGCTGTGTGTGGAGCTGTGTGTGGAGCTGTGTGTGGAGCTGTGTGGTGCTGTGTGTGGTGCTGTGTGGTGCTGTGTGTGTGGAGCTGTGTGTGGAGCTGTGTGTGGAGCTGTGTGGAGCTGTGTGGAGCTGTGTGTGGAGCTGTGTGTGGAGCTGTGTGTGGAGCTGTGTGTGGAGCTGTGTGTGGAGCTGTGTGTGGAGCTGTGTGGTGCTGTGTGTGGAGCTGTGTGTGGAGCTGTGTGTGGAGCTGTGTGTGGAGCTGTGTGTGGAGCTGTGTGGTGCTGTGTGTGGAGCTGTGTGTGGAGCTGTGTGTGGAGCTGTGTGGAGCTGTGTGTGGAGCTGTGTGTGGAGCTGTGTGGAGCTGTGTGGTGCTGTGTGTGGAGCTGTGTGGTGCTGTGTGTGGTGCTGTGTGGTGCTGTGTGGAGCTGTGTGGAGCTGTGTGTGGAGCTGTGTGTGGAGCTGTGTGTGGAGCTGTGTGTGGAGCTGTGTGTGGAGCTGTGTGTGGAGCTGTGTGTGGTGCTGTGTGTGGAGCTGTGTGTGGAGCTGTGTGTGGAGCTGTGTGTGGAGCTGTGTGGAGCTGTGTGTGGAGCTGTGTGTGGAGCTGTGTGTGGAGCTGTGTGTGGAGCTGTGTGTGGAGCTGTGTGTGGAGCTGTGTGTGGAGCTGTGTGTGGAGCTGTGTGTGGAGCTGTGTGTGGAGCTGTGTGTGGAGCTGTGTGTGGAGCTGTGTGTGGAGCTGTGTGTGGTGCTGTGTGGAGCTGTGTGTGGAGCTGTGTGGAGCTGTGTGTGGAGCTGTGTGTGGAGCTGTGTGTGGAGCTGTGTGTGGAGCTGTGTGTGGAGCTGTGTGTGGAGCTGTGTGTGGAGCTGTGTGTGGAGCTGTGTGTGGAGCTGTGTGGTGCTGTGTGTGGTGCTGTGTGGTGCTGTGTGTGGAGCTGTGTGTGGAGCTGTGTGTGGAGCTGTGTGGAGCTGTGTGGAGCTGTGTGGAGCTGTGTGGTGCTGTGTGTGGAGCTGTGTGTGGAGCTGTGTGTGGAGCTGTGTGTGGAGCTGTGTGTGGAGCTGTGTGTGGAGCTGTGTGTGGAGCTGTGTGTGGAGCTGTGTGTGGAGCTGTGTGTGGAGCTGTGTGTGGAGCTGTGTGTGGTGCTGTGTGGAGCTGTGTGTGGAGCTGTGTGTGGAGCTGTGTGTGGAGCTGTGTGTGGAGCTGTGTGTGGTGCTGTGTGTGGTGCTGTGTGTGGTGCTGTGTGTGGAGCTGTGTGTGGAGCTGTGTGTGGAGCTGTGTGTGGAGCTGTGTGTGGAGCTGTGTGTGGAGCTGTGTGGAGCTGTGTGTGGAGCTGTGTGTGGAGCTGTGTGTGGAGCTGTGCGGTGCTGTGTGTGGAGCTGTGTGTGGAGCTGTGTGTGGAGCTGTGTGGAGCTGTGTGTGGAGCTGTGTGTGGAGCTGTGTGGAGCTGTGTGGTGCTGTGTGTGGAGCTGTGTGGTGCTGTGTGTGGTGCTGTGTGGTGCTTTGTGTGTGGAGCTGTGTGTGGAGCTGTGTGGAGCTGTGTGGAGCTGTGTGTGGAGCTGTGTGTGGAGCTGTGTGTGGAGCTGTGTGTGGTGCTGTGTGGAGCTGTGTGTGGAGCTGTGTGTGGAGCTGTGTGTGGAGCTGTGTGGAGCTGTGTGTGGAGCTGTGTGTGGAGCTGTGTGTGGAGCTGTGTGTGGAGCTGTGTGTGGAGCTGTGTGTGGAGCTGTGTGTGGAGCTGTGTGGAGCTGTGTGTGGAGCTGTGTGTGGTGCTGTGTGGTGCTGTGTGTGGAGCTGTGTGTGGTGCTGTGTGGTGCTGTGTGTGGAGCTGTGTGTGGAGCTGTGTGTGGAGCTGTGTGTGGAGCTGTGTGTGGTGCTGTGTGGAGCTGTGTGTGTGTGGAGCTGTGTGGAGCTGTGTGTGGAGCTGTGTGTGGAGCTGTGTGTGGAGCTGTGTGTGGAGCTGTGTGTGGAGCTGTGTGTGGAGCTGTGTGTGGAGCTGTGTGTGGTGCTGTGTGTGGAGCTGTGTGGAGCTGTTTTTTTTTTAAATAGATGCATTCATTTAAAAAGTTAGTTACTTATATAAACCAAAAAATCATTTTCAAAAATCCTTTCAAATTTAGGAGAAAATAAAAGGACATGGTTACACGAATTAAGGCTCCTTAATGTGATATATGGCATTTCTTTCTCCCGTTGTTAAGAAAAAGGGGACTGAAATGCAGTAACTAAAAGAACTGTCCTGGCCTCAGTTCGGCAGGGTTCTGTCTTGAGTCTACAGGTGAAAAATCAATCCATTTTGAGATTATTACACTACTCATAGCCCTTTTTGAAGTTTTCTGTTTGAATATTTAAATTTCCCCAAAGTATTTCAGTTATATCTTTCTTGTTTTCTAACCATTTATGATGTTTTGCAGAGCTGCGTAAACAGATGGAGAGCTCTGAGCTGAAGAACCAGCGATTGAAGGAGGTGTTCCAGAAGAAGATCCAGGAGTTCCGGACCGTGTGCTACGTGCTGACCGGCTACCAGATCGACATCACCACAGCCAACCAGTACAGGCTGACCTCCGTGTACGCCGAGCACATGGACGACTCGCTGCTCTTCAAGAAGGTACGCTCTACCCGGCGTGCTGCATTAAGATTAACTGCAGGCAAATCAAAATTTGACTTGTGGCAAAATAAAAACAAATCCAAAATAGAGGCAGGGCAGCATCTGTCTCTCCACATTTCACTGAAACAAAAAGCCTTCACTGATTTTTTTTTTGTGATACAGAGTACCTTTCTTCAATGACTAGCGCTGTAGTCAAAATTTTGACACTATGACGGATTTTTTGGCAATACGTGCAGAATCTGAATTGTATATTGTATACAGTGTATACTGAATCTTCTGAGCTGAAAAGGTGACTTATTCAGACTTCAGAATTGTATTCCTATATTATGGACATTCTGAACATAGAATTCCTGTGCTTTTTGTCATCCTACATAATCAAAACATCCTTTTCGTCAACTTTTAATACCAGCTTTACAGGATATCCATGTTATCAGGACACGTATCGTATCGCTTTGAATAACAGAATACGTATTGTACTGTGAGGTAGTAGATAGTACCCAGCCTTTGAAGCTTCACTGTGGAGGAGTAAACCTTTGTGATTTTGAAAAAACTCTGAAGTTGCACTTCCCTCTTAAATAACATGTTTGGCCTGTAGGTTTTATTAAGCGTGAAATGGAGGAGAGTGGAAATGAGAAATGGGACACTGAGTCATACATGTGTTGTATGTTGAGGCACGTTTTAGTTTTTAGCTATTAGCCATGTCATGTCACATAAATGGATTAAACAGACTATTATTGCTATATGGATTATTGCAGGGTAAAAGGCTATAAGCTAATGGAAGTTGGCTAAGCTGTGCCGCTCGTGATTGAGTGGATAGCACATATGCCTGCCGTGTGGGGCAGGCCGCAGGGTCATGAGTTTGAATCCAGCTCAGACCATTGACTTTATGTCATGCCTTAGTCTCATCCTCATTTCATGCTGCACTGTTCTGCCAAATAAAGTCTCCGATTGGTGAAGCCATTTTTTTTAATAGATTGCTTCAGTTCTTTTATTTGAATTTGTTTTATTTTTATCTTTATTATGCTTCAACATTATTAGCAGTAGCATTGACCCTCAAACACCTCCATTTTTCACCACAGCAGTGTCTGTCTCTGGGAAAGTGTTCATCTCATGTGTAAAGTCTGCAACATGTCATCAGTGACAGCAGCAGCTCACTGTCGCTGTGAGATCTTTAAGGATTTATTTATTTTACTGGTGACTCTGTAAAAACCTCACAGAGATAGATTTGGACAGGAAGTACTCAATAGTACAATCCATGCACAGAGCCCATTGTGTAGTTTAGAGACTTTAGTTTTACACTGTGGTTATTAAGTATCAGTTGTGGAATAACCTTGACCTTTGTCCCATCTGCTGTTTATGTTCAACCAGGAAATAACATTAAAACATCACCAAAATGGTCAAACTGGGAAAAAAGATACAACATTGTTAGTAAAATCTTGAATATAATGTTCTGTCCATTTAGTGAAAGGTGTTGTCAAACCTGTCATATGCACATTAAATGCAAACAGTGTGGGAGTTTGAGTTCTGAGCCACCGGTGGATGCAGTTTCTACATGTCAGTTAGAATTTTTGAAAACTCTGCTCCCCATTACCCCAAGAAAAACATTTTCCCCAGACCCTTTTTAAACCTAGAACCGGCCTTGCTCACTAATAAACATATCTCATGACGCCAGCTGTAATCTACATTGTAATCAAGATTTTCTGTTAAAAATAACTACTGCATCAAATTGTGACCTAATAACTCTAATCGACCAGTTGCTTGTGCGGCCGCTTCAGTGTTGGTATCAGGGGAACAGGCCGCGTTAATTGATCCACTCTCTTCTTTCTCTCTTGCCTTCTACTCCTTTTCCTGCTCTCCCCCTCTCTGTGGACTAATTAAACCTGGATGTGTTTCTGCTCTGGTGCCGCTAAACCCTGCTCTCCATTCTAAAACCTCTGCTCTTCTGCTATGCGCTGGCTGCCTTTGTTGTTCCACAGTTCATCCCTCTCTTGCACTCTCTCTCGCTCTCTCCTTCTCTTCCGTCATCCTCTTTTGTTCAGAAGCTTGGCACCATCTAATCGCCGCTGTCGTCCCTGTGTTGTCTTATGATAGGCTCTCCAGCTGCACAACACTAAACCTTTGTGCCCAGGCGCAGGGAGCTTGATTTTTCTTGGCAGCGTAATTATCTGGTCAAGTGCTTTGGGTAGTGTGGCACTCGTCGTCGTTTGCTCTGGCAGAGTGGCTGTAAAGTAGAACACAGAAGCACTTAGCGAGCATGTAATAGTAATAATATCAATGGTCTCATAATAATGGTATGCAGTTACTATAAATCAAATGGTTGTGTGATGGTGTTGTAGAATTTGGTGATGTAATACTTTCAGATGGAGAGCAGGAAACTATTGATGGGTCTGAAATGATGGGCCACACTTGTTAGTGCTGCCATTTTGAGGACAGAAGCCGCTCTACATCTTCGTACTGTGCTGTTGATTTTACCAGCAACAAGTCTCAAAACGAATGTGCTGCGGCTATGATATATTGCGGATTATCATGTGCAATTCATCAGTTCTCACGATCATCCAATCATGAGCGACACTGTCAGTCCCAGCCCTGATAGATCGATAATATAGACCTTATATTTAGAGCAGTTGACTTAAATATCTCTTCATAAATTGAACAATCTTTGTCAAAATGTTGCTTTCACCCTTCGTAAGCGTAAAAGTATAAAAGCAGAATGAATCAGCTAAACGAGTGGATGGGTGTCCCAGATCGGTGCAGGTTTAAAGCTTCATCTATAGGAGAGGGATTTGAGTGGATCTGCTGCAGGGGCTGCATATTAGCAGGATTATCTGGCAACCCTGCTGCTGAGGTGAAGAAGTCTACAATCCTATTTACACATGTGTTTTAGAGCCACAAAAGCCTGGCTCTCTGCTCTTCAGCGTGTAATGGCGCCAAGCTGCAACCATTAGAGAAAGACACCGAATTTTCAGTTAGCCTAATGCTAATGCTAAACACTAAACTTAGAGTGCACTCACACTAGGCCAGCCGAGCCAGGCGAGTCCTGGATGTTTAATCCTGTGAGTGTGGATCACTCTAATATTGGCCTCATTATATTAGACATAATTCCTGTTGTTTGGTTTGAATTCTGTGTTACAGCATTAACACTTCAGCTCGACATGTAACAGCACTTACATGAAGACATCACCGGGACGTGACTGACATGTGATAAATGTTTTATTCCATACTGGGGGCGTTCCGGGCAAAGCAATAACCGCTTCATGGAGACGAGCCGCTGGCTTCATTTCATGCTCACGTTTGAGTAATCCTGCATATTTTTGTCCTCTCCCTTTTGAGAGCTCTAAACTTCTTACTAAGAAGGTAGTGAGTGGGCTGAACATGTTCTCCACTCCTGGTTCAAAATCACATTTTGGCTCTGTTAATATTAGGGCCCGAATTATATGAATTTTCTTGGTGCCGATGGTAATGGACTGAAATGCAGATAACAGTTAATAGGCTGATTATGTAAAGAACCATCTAAACATCTGCTTAAACACAGATTATGTCAGAGTGTGATTCTACTGCTGTGCACTTGTGACCCCTGAACCCTTTTTCTACAGATGCTATCTATACTAAGACTGAACAGAAAAACTGACACAAAACAGGAGCTTCTGGGCTTTCAAATGTATTTAAATAGGTCCTATTAGCTGAAAACAGTGCAGTCAGGTACAAGCAGGTCCATATTGGCGGACCTAAAGTTGATTGAACAATGATAATTATGTGTTTATGTCCTTATTGGCTGCTTTGGGCAGTGTGATCGGACGACTCTGGCCTGGCGATGTGTGGATTGTCAATCAAACTCAGCCACTGGATTTAAGAGGTTCTAGCATGTCCATACTTGGCAGAGCTGGTAAATTGGTAAAAATATGTTTGTCACTGAATGGGACCAGTTACTTTCAATTATTTAAAATATTGGTCCAAATCAGTGAAATGTTGACAGCTCTCTAGCGAGATTCCAAAAATGTCAGATTTAATCACCAAACCAATAAATAAATAAATATTGACTGGATATAAATGCAGCTAGATCTTGCCGCCAGAACGTCTCCTAATCTCAAAACCCAATGTCACCCACATCTCCACAGAGTTTACTTATACTTCCATTATGAGTGGAAGGCAGTCTATTACTCTGATAAATAACACATGAGCTGTTCTGCTTGGTTGAGCGCTTTGTTTTTTTTGGCAGAAGACTGGATGAATATGCACTTTCACGTCACCGTTCAAGTAAATAGCCCTGGATGGAGCGTCTGTGGACTGTGACTTCTTTGACAGGCAGCTCGTTCCTTCTTAAATATATGCATTAGTTATTTAGATTCAAGCCACATCCGTTCTTTCTACGCATCCAGGGGCAGAGAGAGCGAGCAAGAGAGGCAGGAGCGCAGAACAAATCCCCTACAGCTGAGGAGGGGCATTCACAGTCCACTCATGCACTATGCAGGAGGAATAACCGGCCGGGCACAAAACCAGGATCAATCTGCAGTCTCCTCGCTGTGAGGCACGAGCGCAGAAGAGCTTCTCAAAGCTGCTGCCGCTCACTCTGGCTCAAATCAGTTTAGATTCTGTCAGGCCACGATGGGAGTTGTTGGAGGATTTGACGTCTATAATCTTAATTCATCTTCATTGGAAAACTATTAGTTATTAATGTAACATATCTTGTGAAATGTAGTTGGTTGAATTTCTGAGCTCTTTTCAAAGGTATCATGTTGTTTCAAGTATTGTTTTATTGTTAGTTGTGTTCATGCATATTCAGTAATTTTGTTGATCGTTTCCTTCTTACAGACAAACTATCTGTAAGAAGTTGACACCAGAAGGGATCGACAGATAAATTCCTTTTTATAGCTATTTATGCCACTTTTTCAGAAAATGCAGAGCATCTGACATTTTAAGGCCGAGACAAAGGGTAGATTTTGTTTAATTTTCTCCAAATTAAAATTATGAGCTCAGTTACTGTCCATCCATGGACTTCAGAGTTATGAAAACCTAGCACGGTTGTCATTGCCATTTGAAATTCAAAACAAAATATTTCACCTATAAACAGGAAGCTGAAACCCACAGCAGGCATTTTCAAACTTCACTACTGTCACCATACTATTCGTCCCGGAAATACGATTCGTCCGGAAGTGCAATTGCAAGCATGCGCAGTACGAAATAAAGTATAAACTATTTTTTTACGGTGGTGTTCTTTTTATATTATGTAAAGTTCCAATCTTTGTATTTATTCTATACAAGGAAATACCGTTTTTATATTTATTTATCACTTTTGAAGTGTTAAACCGCAGGCGTTCGCTACGCAGTTGTGTAGTGACGCATTCAAGGAAATGGAAAGATATACGAATATAAAAAAATATTTTGATTGTTCAGATTTGTTTAGATACTTTAAGGAAAAATATTAGAAACATTTATGAAGAGCTGTAGCTCTGAGCATGTGCATCGATGACGTCAAAGTCAGAGGGAGATTTACATTTTAAATCGCCTCTGATTTTGTTTCGCACCGGCAAAATGGATCAGTACGTGGTGTATCAAGCTCTTCATTACAGGTCGTTATATAAATCTTATTCCATATAAATAGAGCAGAAAAACGTGGTCCTTATCTTAATAATTTTAAAAAATATATTTTTCCTTAAAGTATCTAAACAAATCTGAACAATCAAAATCATTTTTTATATTCGTATATCTTTCCATTTCCTTGAATGCGTCACTACAGAACTGCGTAGCGAACGCCTGCGGTTTAACACTTCAAAAGTGATAAATAAATATAAAAACGGTATTTCCTTGTATAGAATAAATACAAAGATTGGAACTTTACATAATATAAAAAGAACACCACCGAAAAAAAATAGTTTATACTTTATTTCGTACTGCGCATGCTTGCAATTGCACTTCCGGACGAATCGTATTTCCGGGACGAATAGTATGGTCACACTTACAACCCGATTTCATTACCAACCTCAGAGCAGGTGTCGCCCCCTTCTGATGGACTGCTGCTTATGCTGCACTATAAAGTTTATGCATCTCCATTAGACAGTGGTTTACCCTAACTAAATATACTTATGCTAGCTTTAAAGCTAATTGTCGATACAATAAGCCTGATATATGACTTTTATTAATCTATTTTATTAATTTATGTATAACTTTTTATGTATCCTGGATAGGGCTGGGTACCAGTAGATATGTTTTTTGTCAATAGTACTTTAACGATACCTGTTTTTCGGTACTATTTCTTGAACATTTCTTGATCAGTTCTTTTTTCGGTGCCTGCATGTTTTTAGAGTGTAAATAAATGAACACACATAACGCCACATCTGATCCACGCTGCTCACCTGGACCTACGAGCGGTTTAGTTTCACTTTTGTTTTCTCCATATTCTGCATTTTGTATCAAAAGCAGCGCTGCACAGAAAGTGCTTTTGACACTTGACTTCTATTACGGGTTAACCTGAGTGAAAAGGAGGATTATGGCTTAAATTGGAGAGTATTTCAGTTTACCCTGCTACTTCACGTGGACTCCAAGCAGGTGGTTATGCCGAAGTTTGGATCATATTAGCCGTATGGTTTCAATTTCAAGAGGACACTGCTGACTACGACTGTGATTTACTATGAAGCACAACACATAGACACAATGCTCTGGAGACTATTTTCTGGTGGAAATGGGAGCAACTCTGGACCTGCTGTTTCTTCATACCATAAGATGACACACTGTGCTTTGTTTGAACATGGACAACTAACGTGGCCCACTGTTTGTGCCGTGCGTTCATTCCCGGAGCAGTCGTGTACACGGTACGCGGCTGTTTAAAGCCAAGGAACCGAAAGTTGGCACAGAGAACATTATTCTTTTAGTTCCAGTACTCAACAGAAAATAATTGAGAAGCACTGCTATAAACTATTTATTCATTCATTCATTCATTCATTCATTTTCTACCGCTTATTCCCGTTAGGGGTCGCGGGTGACTGGAGCCTATCCCAGTGACTTTGGGCCTTAGGCGGGGTACACCCTGGACAGTGGCCAACTCGTCGCAGCTAACACAGAGACAGAGACAAGGACAGACAACCATTCACTCTCACATTCATTCACTAGGGACAATTTAGAGTTCTCAATTAACCTCCACAGTCATGTGTTTGGACGGTGGGAGGAGCCGGAGAACCCGGAGAGAACCCACGGTAACACGGGGAGGACATGCAGACTCCACCCAGAGAGATCGTGTGATGTTGGGGTGGTTCAGAATTCTAAACCACGATGTTGGGGTGGTCTGGGATTCGAACCCACGATCTCCTTATTGAGAGGCAGAAGCTCTAACCGCTCTGCCACCGTGCACCCTATATATAAACTATTTAGTGACACTAAAATAGGCTTTGTAAATCATTCCAAGACCATGCTACTATGTAGGTTTTCTCAGTTCTGTGTAGTTTTTGAAGCCAGGAGATGACATTTTTGCAGTCCATCACAAATGTGTGAGTCCACATTGTTTTTAAAGGTGAACTGTGTCACTTTTCTGGTGAAGGTCTGACACCTGCTTGTTTCAACGTTGTTTATGTCGGGTCGCTGTGTCTCTCGTGAGAGAAGCCTGTCCCCCAATATGCCCTCTCACTCAGACCGCTGCAGACCTCGGTCACACCCCACAGCGGCGTGAGAGGCGGAGCTAATGCAGATCTCCTGCTCACACCAGGACTTGCTCACACCAGGACTTGCTCACATCAGTCCGATGCCGTGGATTTTGGGTCTATCCATAGTGACACAACAGGTGGACTGATGCGTGCGCTGTAGCTAGTGCACCTGGAGAGACCACAATGCAAAACACACAAATGTGAGGCATATAATTATTCTGCTTTCAGCAGATTACAGTGGAACACATCATTTAAAAACTCATCATTACAAATATTATTAAAGTCACTTCTGTGAGTTTATTTCGCCAGAGTATTTCTGTGTTTTACTGAATCTCCTCCTACCCCTTGGTTTGAAATGTGCATCTGACTTGGCTTCGTTTGAAGGCGTGTACAGCCCTTAGCCCCACCCCTCACTGCTAAAGAAAATTGGGACATCCCTTCATCTCGGCCAAGATGTCTTGAATAATGCTAAGGGCTAAGGGGTAGAATTAGGATTGGGCCTTATAGTGTGCTCTTTTAATAAATCGTATCAGATTATATCACCAGCCACTATTCAAACCTTAAGAAAAAAAAAAGCAGAATTTTGCAAAATGTCCCCTTTAAACGTTCCCAGCAGCTGCTCTCGTGTCCCAGATATGGTTCTGCGGTACAGTGCCCAGGCAAAGGACTCACGTGCGCTTGTGTGTGTGTGTATTTGCGTGTGTGTATTTGCGTGTGTGTGTGTATTTGCGTGCGTGTGTCTGTGGGTGTTTGGAGCCCACCCCAGGGTGAGAGCTCTGATTAGCATCACTGATGAGCTATTTATGAGCCGCTGCTAATCAGACTGACAAACAACGGCGTCACATCCACCCAACACACATCCTATAATGCTACACAAGTTCACTTTGTAAAGAGGAATGTGCATTTTAATACATAACTACAGCAATCAGTATATGCCTAAGTGCTGTTTGGGGAATGACATTTGGACTATCTACATTATCCTTTCTGATTTGTTGATGAGTAAAATGGTACTGTAAAGGCTGACTTTCAGATGATCTAGCACTCTAAAGAGCCATAACTGAGATGAGGGCCGGTCAAATGACAAAACCTGGGGATTTTTAGGTTCGCAACATTGTGGGGAAAGTGGGTATTTCATTATTTTTGTCATCCATCCATTGTCTTCTGCTTATTCAGGGCCGGGTCATGGGGGCAGCAGTCTGAACAGGGAGGCCTGGACTTCCCCCACCCCAGACATGTCCTCCAGCTCCTCCATGCACACTCCCTCCAGCTCTTCACACACTCCCTCCAGCTCTTCACACACTCCCTCCAGCTCTTCACACACTCCCTCCAGCTCTTCACACACTCCCTCCAGCTCTTCACACACTCCCTCCAGCTCTTCACACACTCCCTCCAGCTCTTCACACACTCCCTCCAGCTCTTCACACACTCCCTCCAGCTCTTCACACACTCCCTCCAGCTCTTCACACACTCCCTCCAGCTCTTACACACACACCCCCTCCAGCTCTCACACACACTCCCTCCAGCTCTTCCACACACTCCCTCCAGCTCTTCACACACTCCCTCCAGCTCTTCACACACTCCCTCCAGCTCTTCACACACTCCCTCCAGCTCTTCCACACACACTCCCTCCAGCTCTTCACACACTCCCTCCAGCTCTTCACACACTCCCTCCAGCTCTTCCACACATACTTCCTCCAGCTCTTCCACACACTCCCTCCAGCTCTTCACACACTTCCTCCAGCTCTTCACACACTCCCTCCAGCTCTTCACACACTCCCTCCAGCTCTTCACACACTTACTCCAGCTCTTCACACACTCCCTCCAGCTCTTCACACACTCCCTCCAGCTCTTCACACACTCCCTCCAGCTCTTCACACACTCCCTCCAGCTCTTCCACACACACTCCCTCCAGCTCTTCCATACACACTCCCTCCAGCTCTTCACACACTTCCTCCAGCTCTTCACACACTTACTCCAGCTCTTCCACACACTCCCTCCAGCTCTCAACCGATAGTTCTCCTCCATAGCCGTTCCTAACGCCTCTCAGTCCTGAGTTTTTGCCTCTGCAACTGCACAAGTTGCAGTGCTCTTGGCCTTCCGATGCCAGCTGCCTCAGGAGTCCCACAAGCCAAAAAGGCCTAATAGGACTCCTCCTTCAGCCTGACCAGCCCTTACTTCAGCAGCCACCACTAGGTTCGGGGGTTGCCCCCTGACAAGCAGCAGAGACCTTATGACCACAGCTACAAGCTGCTGCATTGACAGTGGAGACTGACAGCATGGTCCACTTGGACTCTATGTCCTCATCCTCCCCAGGGATGTGAGGTGTGATTTGAACATCAAAGTGATAAAGGGCACCAGATGTTCACATCAGACCTTCAGAACACCTTTTCAGGATGGACCTAGAGTAGCAAATCATGCTTAAAACAGAGCTAAATATCCCCAGGGTGTAGTAGATCTCAGTCATCTCTTTATCCATTTTAAAGTGGTTGCCTGAGAAGCATTACAACTTTGGGATTTGGTATGTTTTACTAAATGACATGACAATGAGCTTGTCTGTTATGTTGCCCTGTAACCCAGCGGAGGAGGGGTGACCAGATGAAGAGTCTCAGTCTTTTTTTAAAGATGTTACTTGTCCAGGCTTTATTTGTCAGGACAGTTGTACAGTAGTGCAAAAGGGGAGAGGCATTGGGAAAATGTTGTGGGCTGAACTTGAACCCCAGACACCGCTGTGATAGAAACTACACATGTGCAACACCCTTAACCGCTGCACCACTGGCGACGCATTTTACTACTTGTTATCAATAATATTTGGACTGTATTTGTTCCACCTCTCCATCAATTATGTCACTACAGACGCACAGCCCTCTTAGATTGGCACAGTGAAACTCTTCTACTCTTCTCTATGTCTTCAAGCCACCTAATTGTGCTTCTTGACACACAAGTGGATTGTCCTCAATTGTTTGGTGTCTGTGTGAAGAAGTCGGACATGTGTGTTGTGGATGTTCAAAATCAGAGCAGTGGTTTTAATATTTTGCCTTTGAAGTGTGCCATAAGAGTGTGTGTTGTTTTACTCATTAGGGTTTTTTACATTTCACAGTTTGTGGTACTACTTTAGTGCTAGTCCCATTGGATGCACACTCACACAGTGTAGGAACTAGGGACTGTGGCCACACTTTGGAGACCTTTTGCGCCCTCTCTGGGGCAGGTGCTTCCAGTTGGGCCAGTGTATCACCCCCATGGAAAAGAAATTGTTGCCGTTGATGGCCTTTGACCTCGGGAGACCGCACGGCTGGTGTATCATCTATCATGGAGGCAGCGGACATATGTCAGCGTCTTGGGGCAGGATGCTAACATGAGTGTGAGCCCGGGGGTGTGACACAAGGGCCTGTCAAAATACATCACATCCAACATCGCTCTCATGGCCCACATGAGTCGCACTCAAGTCTCCTTCAGCGAGAGAAACAGCGCTCCACCGAGGATTCCTGCTCTCAGTGTGTTTCAGTGTACAAGGGCTTCCGTCACCAAATTTACAAGTGCACAAGAAAAGCATTGTCGAGTTTAGAAGACACTGACATTTTTCTGCGTTATCTTGATGACATTAACCACTACAATATTTGAGCAATCATCCAAAATGTGCTGAAACGTGCCTCTAGTATAGAAATGACACTTTTTACCCTTGTTTTAGAGATTACATTGCACGTTTTCTTACTTATGATCTCTTTTTGCTGCCTTTTTGTGGTTTTCGGCGCGGCATTAAAAACATTAAAAAACATTATTTTCATTCAGGCAAAAAGAAGGCCATAAAATGCATTAAAAAGCATTGAATTCAATTCCCACAGACATTAAATCAAAAAAATATTTTGACAGAAGTTTTATCCATCAGAACAATAAACTGTAAATGTAATAATTATAGCAAATAATTACTGCAGTCCGTGTCTCCAAGAGCCACTTTATCAGCCAATCAGAAGTGTCACGACATTCAAATATATTTTCAGTCCCATATTTACTGGATTTATTGAATTCATTTTAATATTCTGCTGTCCAATGGGATAGTTATAAGCCAGTAGTTGAAATGATAAAAGCATAAATGTCGTCTTTTTACACTGATTAGGGCGTTAAAACTCCTGAAATGCAGAATTAAAATAAAGCAAAACAGTAACTAGTTTCAACATTTAAGTTTATTTGTGATGCCGCAGAGCCTTTAAACGTGACTCTTCAAATACTGTTTCAAGTTTACTAAAGTCAACCACCAGAGCGGACACAGCTCCAGGGCACAACAATGTAATGCCCCAATGAAAACACAGACAAACATATACAGCCCCAGCGAAAAAGGACAAAGGTCATCGATTCACAGTCAGCAAGTCCCAACTAACAACAAGGATCAGGAAAAGGGTTATTGCCATTGTCAGTAAACAAAATTCAACTAGTGACTTGCTTTGATATGGTCATCATGACGTAATGAATAATAATAGCAAAATATAAGGTATTACAAAATAAGCATAAAAGTAAAAATATATTTTGACTGACTGGGTTTCAGATGACAAAGCATTCTATAAGCCAATAATATTCAATACAGATGGGGGCAACTAAAACGAATGTTATTAAAATGCAGTTGTTGCATGTAAAGAATGGGTCTAATCACCAATTAAAATCATCACGTTAAACATCTGTCAATAAACCTTTTAGATATTTCATGACAAAGTACCATGTAATCAATAGGAAAATCTGACTCTTGCCTCCACCTGGCAGTATGACATCACCTTCTAGAATCTGAAAACCACCAATAGTGCCACTAACCAACAGGCATTTACCTTAACCCGTTATTAGGGATGCACCAATATCAGGCACCAGGCACTTGTACTCATCTGTGTGCTGTGTCTCGTTTGACGCTCACAGCTTCTCTCTGCTGAGCTCTGGGCTCTGAGCGAGGAGTTCAACATAAAGAAAGCACATTATGTTCAGCTTTTAGTTGAGATCACCTTAATCAGATGTGGCTGTCACATGAATATGAAAACATATAGGACTTTTTTCACAAAGGATACCAGCCCAGTGCTTGTGTTTAACCTTGTGAGTGGTGCCGGTGCTTCTTTGTGTGTACAGGCATTGTGACTTACTGAAACTGAAAAACAGATCTAGAGGCTGAATAGTGCATGATCTAAACTTTTGAAGTACAGTTACTTTGCATCAATGTAGTTAGTGGTAGTGGTGGTAGTAATGTACAATGTACAAGTAGAATTTGAGGAAACAACTACTCAAGAAAGATGAGCAACTCTCATAATATTAAGTAAGGAACAAAAATGTACTATTTTCAAATGATAGACCCCAAAAAAGAAATGTAATTATGTCCATAGGAGCAGTGCAAGAAATATGATTTCAACATTAAGCTTTTGTTTAGAAAACAACACTTTTACTCAAGTACAGTTACTTCAGTACAAAAATAATAGATGTTCATTAAGAATCTTCATGTTGTAAAAATATGGTGTCTGCAAACTGTGATGCTGCAGGATCTTGTGTCTTCTGAGATGAAAATGAACTATCTTTTGTTCAGAAAGTGAGCAGTGTTGTGATCACTTTTAGCAGCGAGAAAAGCTCTGTTCTTTCTGTACATTATATAAGATTATGAACATAAAATATAGATAAACTTCTGGCAGCTCTGTTATTCAGTAGCTCTGTCGGAGAACGGCAGCTTGTTACAGTTGTGCTCACTATTTTGATTATCTTTGGAGATACTACTGGAGTGTCTGAGACTAGAGTGATTTAGCGGTGCTGTGTCTTGATGACCCAGGACTTCACACACAACCCAGGACTTCACACACAACCCAGTTGAGTAGAGTTTGGATTGTGCCCTGGGGGTTGATGTGGACCGAGTCGCGCTGAGCACGTGTTTTCAGGAGGAGAAGGCGAGTGAATGGAAGTGTTATGCTGATACATGAGTGAGGGGAACAGAGAGTGAGAGAGAGTGCCGTGGATGCCTTCACAAAGAGCTGAAGAAAGGAGTGAGGGAGAGAGATAATGTGGGCCAGTGCTGGCGGAGGGGACAAGTGAGACACAGGTAGAACAACACATGTAGCTCAAACAGGCAAGTCAATAAAACTCTGCAGAACATAACTCATTTCAAATCAAATCAAACTATACTACAAAAAGTAAACTTAATGGCTGTTAACTTTTAACTTTATAATTCATAAAACTAATGACGGAATAGTGGAATAGGGCTCCATTAGACATGTGAGAACAGAGTTAAGGCTCATTGAGTAATGATTTCAATAAATGTGACGTTTCCTCTCAATAACTGTAACACCAACATATACACTGTGACACATCTTGTCACCTAAGAACGTGGTTAAAAGCTCATAAAAGCCCATTTTGCGTAACAAGTCTCACCTAATTAACCAAGAGGAAAACTGTTGTTAAAAACTAACAAAAATCTGCTGTAGCCCAGCTCTATCGGCACCATAATCTTAACTCCAGTAAATGTGAGTGCGCTTTGATGTGCTGGAAACAGTGTGAAAATCAATGTACGACGCTGCTAAGGCAGATCACAAAGCCCCCATCTCTTTGAACTGTCAGCGCGCGCCTCCATCTTTTATGTATTTATGTCAGCTGGAGTCAGGCTCATCAGCGCGCCCTGCCTCGCTCACTCACGCAAACCCTATGTATGCATCATTTATTAATTGCTGAGACACAAAATTCGTCTCTAAGAGTAAACAAAGTGGTGTTTAGAATATTAATATGCAGAGAATAGTTGCTAATGAAACAACTTGTTGTGAGCCGTCCTTTTCCTCTCTCTCAAACACTTACAGTGCAATAAATATGTCACAATCTGCATTCAAATAGAATGTGATTGTTATTTGCATTTCCCTGATTATTAAATGAACATGTTGCATATTTTTGACTCTGGTTAATCAGCGCGGTGGACATGTAAAAGTGATGATGGGCTAGAGTCCTGAGAGAAGACGACCTTAAATGAGAAGTTTCTCTCTGCACCAGATTTAACTAGCAGCTCTTTTCCATCTCAGATCATTGTTTCCTGGGGCGTTTTTTGTGCTGTTTTTACTAATTACATTTGGTGAGGTCTTCTCCTTCTGAATGGATCTGAAATGGGCCTATGAACCGACAAACCGATAAGAATCACGTGTTTCAAAACATGTTTGTGCAGAAGTATACTACAGTGTTGGCTTCTATGCCCATACTCTGTCTACATTCTATGCAAGCATAGGACAGGACATTTTACTGTTTGTGAGCTGGAAAAGACGGCACTTAAATATTGCAATTTTGATTTGAGTACGATTAATCTTGCAGCCCTAGTTCATAGTTGAAAATGCAGATCAAAATTGTAAAATATTGTAGATGGAAACAAGTGTGTCAACATTTAAGACAATAGAACATTTTTGAAAGGATTTGTGGTGCTTGAGCAATTAAAATAAGTTTACTTCATCAAAAGGACACACAATCTGCATTGTTTGTATTATTGGCCTTTAACCCTGCTCTTGTTCCTTTTCTTTGACATCTCATGTTTTAGAACTTAAATGAAGTTAGTACTGTAACTACACACAACTGTCTCTCAGTCAGGCATTGGCAGCAGAGAGAATTATCATATGAAATAAACAAAAGCAGCCTTACCCTGACATGCTAATGTAGGTTCACAGTTGTAATAAATGTGAGTTGAATCAGAAATGCTCAGAAAGAGTCTGTCACGATTTATGGGCTTAAAAACAGCACAGACCTCTGGATCTCTACCTTGGCAGTCACAAATCTGGGACATTTTAAACACTATTTTTAATGCTCAGAGGGAGAGGACCTCCTAAACAGGAGTAATGAAGCAACCCCAAATATGTTTTTAATAAGGTAACAATATTACAATTTATTTATTTTTTTTGTACCGTATACATTCTTAAGACATTTTCTTGGCCGTTTGCTCTTTAACGTAATTTTTGCCACTAATTGCACCATGATATAAGATCCCCCTCTTTCTGCATGTGGAAACCGCGGTCACATGTTGCAGATTCCAGCTGGAGCGGTGACCACAGAGGAGAGAGGCGTGGGGCTGGGTGAAGTGAGTCCTCATTAGAGAGCGCAGACAGGGTCAAGTGCTGTGTGAACCGCATGTCACCACCTCCACACCCGCCATCTGTCATGTCCTCTCTCCCTCTCCACCCCCCCTGCCCCCAGCAGCCAACATGCTAACATGCTAACAGCCTTATGTTCAAACAGGCTAATGGATGAGCACTGAGTCAACTGTAGTTTTAACTCTTGTAATGAGTCTCTGAGCAGGCAAACCAAGACTGACCCATCATTCAAAGACAAGCCTACTAGGCATTCATTTTTCACCACACACTTTTGGCTTTACCTGCTTATGCTTAATTGTACAAGTTACCTGCACTTTGTTTTATTTCTTCAAAGGAGACAACTAAATAGTTTTGAAGTATAACATCAGGTCCTCATTTTATATTTTGTTCATTGTAAATCGCAATATTGCTCTAATATAGCTTAGTAATACATTTATTACATACAGGTCCATAAACTTCCTGTTCAAAACTGCAGAACTGATAAGCCCCACCTCTTCATAGTGACATTTCACTGTAACAAGCAGCAGATTTTCATGTATCTGTTTTTATTTTAGAAAAGTGTCTATGTGACATTTTAGGTGACATTTTAGAACTCTACATGTGTCACCCAGAGCCTTAAGAAAATCACAACTAAGTACAGGATATGGGCGGGGCCATAGAGACTCATATACCCGAAATTGCTGGCTCTCTACAGTTGCTACGATACAGACAGTGTTGCCATGTTTGTCTGGTGAATGTGTTAATGCAAATCAATTGAACAAAATGGCAAATTTTGCTGTTTTATGGCTAAAAAGCACTTTAATAAGCAAACCCTGCATATTCATGAGCAAAAAGGGACAATTTGTGCATTTTCAAACATTTTGGCTGCATTAAAGTTAGATTATGTTGAACTTTCTGCATTTGGAGCCTGTTTGTATTGAATCATGTCTTTAACCATAACTACCAATAAATCACTGATGCTCTGTCATGCTGTCACCTGTAGGTTGTGTTTTAGCTGAAAACCTTTATAGATCCATAGACATTAATAGACGCATCTCTATCTCTGTCCGATGCGGGAACTTACGGCTTGGTATGGTACAGTGTACTACCACCAAATATTTTAGGGGTCTGCAGTAACGGGCCGTAACTCCTACTTTCACCCCTGATGGGGAGCGAAATGCGCCGCGGGTCTTGGAGGTAGTTTCTGCTATTCTAGACGCATTAGTTCGTCAGCTGCTCAAACCTCCGTGAATACAAGGCGGGTTGGTCCAGAATAAAGACTAGTTAAAAGCTCATGGGATGTAGAACTTCAGTCCCCCCCGCTCCTTTGATTTGGCGCTTTGTCCTGTTAACGATCAGGTGTGTTCAGGTGCACATCACTGTGTGTGGCTCGCGCCTTTCGCTCTTTTCCTCTCTCCTTTTCGCTTGTGCGCAACATAGATTTTCTCTGCGCGATGCCCCTGGGAGCTGTGCGCAATTGAGCACGCGGCAACTTAGAGGGAACAGTGGTCCTGACCCCTCAGATCGTTCAGTGGTCTAAAGTGACCCAGTCTGTGTCTCATGTTCAGGTCCTGGCTCTGTGTCCAGAGACAGAGCCCTGCTACGTGTGCACCTGACGTCACCAAACATAACTCATGTTTACTTTATAAATAAAACTTAAATTGTATCTGAGTTATACTTTTTAAATCTAGGGTAAAGCGGAAACTACATCCGGTCTACCCTTCACTATTTCTGCATTTATTTCCCTTTTTCTGCAAAGCCTCTACACCATGTTGTAACCTCTTTATGTAATGCACTGGCTTTGGATAATGTTAGATGTTGGATAATGGAAATAGAATATTTTGTGCCTTGACAAGGCGAGTGTTGTGCATCGATAACAAGGAAACTGCTGATGCTAATGTGCTTTGCTAGCTTTGTTTCAACATACAGTCCTGATGAAAAGTTTAAGGCCAGAATAAATGGCAAAAAGTCACATTTTACACGTTTGGAAGTAGAGTAGAAATGGACGTGATATTAAAAAGTTTGACCCATTTTATTGAAAACAACAATAAAACGGAAAAGTTTAGGACCACATGTCAGGATTGTATAAATTAGCATCAGAGGAAATACAGCGAATTATCACAAAATCAAGTCAGCGTTTGGTGATAAATGATTCTTTTCTGTTTCTGTCTGCTTTGTCTTGTTTTTACCTGAGTCTGTGTTCTCTCTTATCCAATCATCTGGCTCAAAAGCGTTCCAGGAACTGAAGAGAGCCAGACCACTCTGGAGGCTGGACCTCGCAGGGTTCAACAGGTCGTCCGGTTCACTTGAGGCAGTTTTGATATTTGTTTAAAGGGATTGTAGAATTATTCAGTCCTGGTAAATCAAAACTTGTAAAAAATCCTCATTAGTTAGCAGTAAGGTCGGCGGGTTGTGACTTTGCGCCATCTCTTTCGCTGAGTGAAGTGTCCAGGCTCTGAACTGACCCGCTCTGCCCTGACCGCCTGTCTGTGGCCTGCTTGGGTGTCCGGGGGGCAGTGCTTGTTCTCATTCATGCCCAGAGCCCTCTCACCACACCGGGCTCAGGTCACTGCACACACCCCTGTCGTGAATCTCAAGTCAGCCACCATTGATTTCCTTTAATTGGCCGGCGAGTGCAAGCGGATGAAAGCGATGGACGGCCTCTCTCTGCAGTTCAGGTCATCTCCAGTTTGGATCAAGTTCATCGTCAATTCTCATCCACACGTATCTGTTTGATCCTGGTTTTCCTAACTTTTGGTCAAGTGTGTGTTCTGTGTTTAACCACTGGGAAATGCATTGCTTCCTGACAGAATCCAGCTGATTGCTTTACTCTTGTCCCATTGAATGCTTGTGTTTTTGAGGGGATTCAAGCACAAGAAATGTTGGTTTATCTCTTCCAGGAGCTACATGACTAGAATAAGAGAGGAGCCTCATCAAAGTTTGTCACATTACTCTGTCACATTAAATCTTGGACCCGAACTGACAGATCTGCTATAGGTACATCTTACCTAGAGGCTATTTAAGCGATGTTCTTGTATTAGTGCAGTGAATCTGAGACACACTACACAACTAATGGAACCAGCTTTAAGAGGCAAGTCCAAGCAGCACTACTTTTGCTAAATTACATCTTTTATTTTTCTCTCTCAAAAAGACCTATGCATTATCAGACAATTACCCTGAGCAGCGAAGAATGCACTTACTGTATGTATTCTTGGTAGATTGCTAAAATATGAATAAAACAGAGGACACATGCCATGGAGGACAAGAACGTTGGAACACAACTCTGATGACATGGATGCCTTGCCACATCCAGATCAGACCAAGCCAAAATGTCCAGGCTTTGGAAAAACTGTGAGGCTGAACCTGAGGGTTCATTTACAACTGCCATGAGTGAGTCACTCACCAGACACAAGTTTACCTCACAAGGACAAGCAATAAGCTACAAAAACTAAGTCTGTAATAGTTATAGTAAAATATTATAGGCAATAATATCTCTGTCGCTGCTGAACAATGTATGCAGCTAGAGAGAAATCTAACCCGAAATATTTAGCTTAGGATTTTCCATTGCAATGGTAATGGTCCCAATCTTAAATCGCTCTGAAACCAGTGTCCCTCAGTTGTAGTTAGGTGTTCAACCCAGTTTAGGCTAAAATGGACTTGGAACAGTAGAGAATTCTAATTTGATTTAAGTAAATTACGTATAATACATGTCTGTAATACATAGAGGTGGGACAAGATCTTGTGAGATTGAAATGTCTCAAGATTGTGCGAGCACACAGAGTAATCTCTAGAATTATTTAATACCTTGTTTTTGCAGCGCAATTACTTACCGTACTTACTTCTTCCTGAAAGAATCATTATTGAAGAGAATATCTAGTTTTAAAAGCGCGTTGTTCTTTATTGTCTTGTAATGTCATATTTCATTTGTAATACAGAAGAATTATCTTTTTCTTTTTTTTCTTAGCTAAACTACTTGAATTTTGATTTTTTTTTTAATTATTTAAAAAAAATTGATTAAAGAAAAAAAAAAGATGAAAATCTCGTCTCGTGACCTGTCTCGTCTCGTGAAAATGTGTAATACACAATTTAAATGCCCTGTCCCTCACTTTACTCATGCCATCCCAGCATCCTAAATATTCACTGCAATGCGTTTATAAGCACTTTTCACCCGTCTGAGCCCCAAGTGTCACAGACCATCCCAGGTAAAACATTAGCATGTTTCTCTCGTTGGATGAAACGCTCTATAAATAGATGCGGTGTAAAAGTTGTGATCTCATTTTCACCCGAATAGATGCTTTAATAAATCTGTGCTGGGAAAACACAGTTTTTACTTTATTACATGTAAAACAATAGTAAAAATCAGGTACAGGCCCTTTAAGTACTTTTACGCTGACTTTTGATAACTGCTGTTTGCATTTACTTGGCAGTACTTTGTCTCATCACATGCATCTTGAGGATTTAAGTTCAGAACCCCTGAGGAAACATACTTACCACAGCCTTGAGCTCCATCTTGGCCTGTGATGGAGTTTGCCTCTGTGTGAGTCTGTACAAACTGTCTTTCAACTTTATTTTGTTTGTTGATAATCATGATTATTCAGTTCACATTATATCGTAAAAATATATAATAAAAATAGTAATTGTGAAAAATGTAAAGTTATTTCAGTTTAATTTACACTCCAAAATAGTCAATCTATATATAAAGTGCTTTTTTATCTGATTATGTCATGTTAACTTTAGTTCTCATGCTGAATGTTTTATTTCATAAAGGTGGTCACACACAAGAAGAATATATCGTATTAGACACTAAGATTTAAATTAGGGTTTTCAGTGTTGTTTGATTATGGTATAAATTTAGGTCGAGAACTAATTGTTAAATTGACTAATTATGACTGGTTGATTATACAAAATAATCATGTCATATTGCTATAATGCTGTCATTCTCGAACTAAACAGACTCAGACTTATTATAAAGACAGTGATATTATCAAATAAAAATGAATGTCAAAAAGAATGTCAAAAAAAGGTTCCTCTATCTTCTGCCTCCAGTCACCAGATTTCAAACTTTAATTGGTTAAAAAGTCTCACTGTATAATAAAAATAATTGTTTGACTTTCGACTACTAAAATAATCGTTAGTTGATGCCATAATGTCTATAAATGTCAGGCCTCATCCACACAGAGACAAAACTGCTTTAGTTTCCAAAGCCTATTGCACAAAGATGGAGCTGTTTTAGTAAATGTGTGCGTCCATGGAGCACTCAAAACGTCTGAACCCGCTGTAATACATGTTCCAGGCCTGTGGGTGGCGCTGTGATGCTGCAACAGAATGTGACAACAAGAAGAAAAATAGGCGATAATAAGAAGGGAGTACACCTTGTCCCTTTCTGAAACGAAATCAAACTCCCCCCCCCCTTCTCCTCACCCCTCACTGAAGGCTCCTTCACAGCTGAGCGGAGGTTCCTTCATTAGAGCTCAGAGCTTTGGCTTTCAGACACAAGAGACACGCCCCCTTTACCATGAAAGCACCGCCTACAACTGACGCAGTTTGACATAAAGTTAAGATCAGATAAAACATTTTGATCTCAGTAGAGAAGTTTGCTCGTTCTTATTTTAAAATATTTTAACAATATATAAAAAAAGTTCAAAAAGTACAAAGTGCCATAAGTTCAAATACCTTATATCCCAGACTAATATTAATATCGGTGCTCAAAAAGCGCAGAATTGGCCTTTATTGTCACTTACACATCATAGAGATAATTAGAAAAGCGCGTCACAGGACAATAATTGAGTGTTTAATGAGTTAAAAGCCACTTGCGCAAAATGTTGCTGGTAACACTCACTAAATCCACAAATAAGGTATTTCCCAAAGCAAGTAAAGGTGTTCTCTTTAGTTTATCAAAGCAGCTCAAGCTTTAATAAATGCCATAATAATGTGTTTACACTTCTAATAAACGTGGAACTGAACCCTGCTCTGGTGTAACACACACCTGTTAAGTCTGCTCTGATGCCGACTCTGTGAAGGAGCTGATAGACACTTCTCCTCACGGTTCACTCTGTTTGGAACAGCTCTTAATGTGGTGGTTGGTTCACGGGAACGTGCAAATGAAGGATTAGTGCACAGGACAAGGGAGGAGGGGGCCAGAGCAAGCACAGAAAAGTTGTGTGTAAACCTGTTAGTGTAAACAGAAACTTAGCAGAGAGGTTTTTTTAAACTAAGCAAAGATTCTGAACGTACAGCAGGATGTCAAATCTCCAGAAGAGACAAAGAGAGCGACTTACTCTTCTGATCTCACTGGAATATAAAGATAAAGCTTCAGAATGGACTTAACGAAGACAAACGCTGGTGGATTTATTTATTTCCCGGTGTCACCTGTGGCTCGTGGTACAATGAGGGGCAAAGACTCTGCATTAAACATATAAAGGTCAGTAAATTATGCAGAAAAGAGTGCTGGGGCTGGGATTTCATCTTGCTGTAACTACAGAGATGCGTGAACGACATTTTGAAATCTTTGCACTCCAGGACCTGGTTTCAGAGGCTGAAATGCCTGCTCTGTGGATGATTTGCGCTTTAGATAAAATGTTTTTGCGGATTCACCTGAGCTCTGCTCCGTGTGGACCGGACCTGATTGTTCGTAAAAATGAAACTCACTATATTCATAACGCTAGAATTTGACAATGTGACATCGTTCTGTGCAGATAAACACACATAGGATTGATCGGTAACAATTCTGTTAAACTAAATCAGTGTGTCACTGTCTCTTCGCACCAGAGGCGTTTGTTCAGAACAGACACAAGTGGAGTGTGGCTGCTATTCTATGGCCCATTCATTGTTTCAGTTTGGACAGTCACAGCTCGTGTTGGCTTCAGCAGAATGTACTCAGGATCAGAGAGGATAATCCTCATATATCCCATTTCATATAACACTCTGCCTGTTTGCTCTCCAAATGTTGACCGCAGTACTGTCCACTTCCACAGCAGAGCTCACTTTACACTGTGGCCTAAGGAGAAGCTGAAAGACTTATTTGGGTAAAAAAGAATGACCTCTGCAGATAACTAAATGCCCCTGCGTCTCCAGGGGCCTATTCTGTCTAAAAGCTCTGGAGTTTAGACTTCTACAAACATGTTCTGAAATGTATGTAAGTCTTGAAAGAGTTTAGTTATTCACATTTCAGTTTTGGGAAGTCAGATATTCAGATGTTAATAGATGACAATACAACTAGAATGGAAATCTATTCATTTTTTTTAAACATTGCTATTAGAAAAAATATCTCAGACAAAGTAGGACTCCTGAGTAGTTCTAGAATGGTCTTGGCACACATTCAACTGACATTCTTCTGACATTCTAAGACACAACATTTTTGGAGTCACATAAAAGCAAACTTTTCATCACATACAAATAAATGGTGAAAGCAGTTCTTTTATAAAATGTTTATTTCATTATATTTATGTAATTTCTCTGCTTCTCACAGTAACATGAAAAACTGGATGTTCAGTGTCACTAGATTCTTACAGAAGCATCTCAGAAACCTACACTTAAGTCAGTTTGCCTTTAGACGGTTTTACAGCTAATTATCTATAATATAACAGCAAAATGCTATTTAGACACTCAACAGTGACTTTTAACGAGGCGTTGTCCTAAATATGGTCGATGGATTGGTACCAGCCCAAACCCTCTGGATCATTCTCTAACAGCTATAGGACCAAATACAGGGGACTGGCTCCAGAGCTCTAAAATCATTCTGTACGGCAGAGTGGACGCTGTACCTACTAAATATGTCTTTGGTACGCTCCACTAGAAATATTACATTATGCACTTTTAAGAAAAGGATGTTGTTTATACTCTTCTGTGATGTTCCTGGACTCGCTCTCCTCCTGGTGACCCAGCTGAGGGTGATCAGGCCCAGCTCTTTAATCACAGATATCTTGAGGATATTCCTGCTTCTGTGGCTTTGTGGAGGGAGGTTTTTTTTACCCTTCCTTCGATGCCCTGAAAGCTCTTGACAGACATTGGGCTGCAAAGTCTCTACACTCGCATCTATCACAAACCATCTGGATTTCCAGATTGCTAACCCCCCAATGAGTTCTTTGTGCATCATGAGCTTCTTTTCAAAGACCGTCTTCTCAAGGAACGGTCAGCTCCATGACCACAAACTTTAAATCTGAAAAAAGAACAATACCTGATCTGGTACAGTATATGCCTTGGGGACTGAAGTTGCTGCTGCAGGTCAGGCCAACATCTGCCAATCAGTCACTGAGGCCAGGACACCTACAGTGCACCAAGTTCTTGGTGCAGGTGTTTTTTGTAATTCACTGGCTTTGACAAAGATACTGTTTTGTTTTTTTGTTGGCTGCTTTGGAGTGCCTAGCTTTCTCAACTCCTCCTGAGATGACCTCTCGAATGCTCTTCATGTAGCCTCCTGTAGCACCTCCCAGCACCTTTGCACAACTACTGAGGATGTCCTCCATGGTCCACACAGTGCACCTGCTGGGGACTCCGCCTTATTCTACATACATGTGGTATGTTGGTTTGAAGAGTTTTGGAGCTCTATGTTAGCATATTTAGCATCACTGAGATTCTTTTTGTTTGGGGACAGACGTTTAGAAGTTCCATTCATCCATCTTCTTCCGCCTATCTGGGATCGGGTCACAGGGGCAGCAGTCTAAGCAGGGACTCCCAGCCTCCCTTCACCCCAGACACTTCCTCCAGCTCCTCCGGGGTGATCCTGAGGCATTCCCAGGCCAGCCGAGAGACATAGTCCCTTCCAGGGCTGCCTCCCGGAGGGACATGCCATAGACCGTACATATGAGTGGACCGCGTTAGCATGCTAGCCGCCGCGTTCCAAATAGGAAGTATCCATGGAGGCGGTCCTGGCTCCATAAAGCCGAGCTGCCATTCACTTTCTATTGGGACACTGGTGCCCTTTTCTCTGTAACTGTGTCTGTCAAGCTCACCATCTGGAACTAAAATGTCTGTTTTGACACACTCTACATGAATCGGGTGTTTTTTTTTTCGTTAGGTTGATCATAAATCAAGTTATTAGCAATAATAAGTGACCAGTCAGGTGCTTCCTTTTTCCAGGGGCCGTTTTTGCTCGTGTTAGCAACAGGTTTGATTGACAGCTAGCGCTGCACGTTGCGGTCTATGGTTGCCGCCGTCTCCTCTCGCCGAGGGGCGGATACCGTTGGCAACCGCGCTCCTGATTAGTCCGTGTGGTTGCCACGATACGCACTCGGATTTCCAAATATGGAGTCTGGCTCCGCTTTAGCCGCTATAACTGCTAGCCGCGATGGGCTTCATTTGGCTGTAGCCAAACGCTATGGGTGACGTCACAATCCCATAGTCCACGGTTATGTACGGTCTATGGGACATGCCCAGAACACCTCCCAAGGGAGGCATCCAGGAGGCATCCAGAACAGATACCTGAGCCACCTCAGCTGGCTCCTCTCGACGTGGAGGAACAGCGGCTCTACTCCGAGCTCCTCCCGTGTGACTGAGCTCCTCTCTATCTCTAATGGAGCGCCCAGCCACCCGGCGGAGGAAGCTCATTTCGACCGCTTGTGTCTGCGATCTTGTCCTTTCAGTCATTACCCAGAGCTCATGACAAGGTGAGAGAGGAGCGTAGATTGATCAGTAAATCGAGAGCTTCGTCTTTCGACTCCGCTCTTTCTTTACCACAACGGTCCGATACAGCGCCCGCATCACTGCAGACGCTGCACCGATCCACCTGTCAATCTCACGCTCCATCCTTCCCTCACTCTGAACAAGACCCCGAGATACTTGAACTCCTCCACTTGAGGCAAGAACTCTCCACCAACCCGGAGAGGGCAAGCCACCTTTTTCCAGTCGAGAACCATGGCCTTGGATTTGGAGGAGCTGATCCTCATCCCAGCTGCTTCACACTCGGCTGAAAACCGTCCCAGTGCATGCTGCAAGAAGCCATCAGGACGACATCATCTGCAAACAGCAGAGATGAGATCCTGACCCAAACCAGACGCCCTCCACACCCTGACTGCTCCTAGAAATTCTGTCCATAAATTTATGAACGGAACCGGCAAAGGACAGCCCTGGCAGAGTCCAACATGCACTGGGAACAGGTCTGACTTACTGCCAGCAATGTGAACACAGCTCCTGCTCCTGTTTAGAAGTTATTTAAGTATATTTACATCATGTAAGGCCCTTTGTAGTTTACTGCTGTTGCAAAATGACTGTATAAAGTACTACATGACCTAAAATAAAACAAATTGCATTGATTTAAGGATAAAAAGATTCAAGTAAACGGTATTAGCATGCATACCCAAAAGATAATCATGTTAATGTGGTTGTTCATGCTAAATGACACAATAAAAAGAAAATAAACAATGTTGATGCTGATCACTTGCAACCAGCATTCCCAAGTCCCTTAGAATCAGTATTGACGCCATAAAATTCCACATCCGTTGGGCCTTAGATTAGAGTATTTTGGACTGTGTGAAATGTTCAATGGATGGTTTTCCCTAAATCCTGGAGCCCTCCTTTACACTCACACTCAGATCCCGCAGTGCTCTCCCCTCTTTAATGTCTTTAGCCCCACGCCCACTCGCACACATGGAGCGCTGGTGGGGTCGTCGCCATGGTAACCAGTCACACTCTTCTATATAGGTCCCTGTTCCCATAGAGCGACAGCACAGAGGTGTAACTCCAGCAGACACCCACGACAGGGAGGAGGAGACATGAGGAGCAGCATTAGCCTCTGCCTCATCGTCTGAGTGTGCACCATGTATTGTGCTCATTTAGTCTGGGGTTGGAGTCGACTAAAGACTTGCTCTGTTGATTAATTGACTAAAAAGGGGTCGTGGCTCTCAAAACAATCAACCCTTTAAGTCCGATAGTAACATTTGCCTTTCCATGTAATCAGCAGAACCTCAGCTACATATAAAACCAAAACATTTTTTTAAGAAATCAAATTGTACTGTCGACAACTGGCAAATATGTTCACAAAAGTGAAATGTCAACCACTATTGCCAGTTATTTTTTGACAAAAGCTTTTGAGCACTCTATCTCTACCTAAACCTATAGCACCAAAAATCAAGCAGGAAGACGACGAATGCAGAAAAAACTTCTTGTGACCCTTTCAGCTGTTCTGATCAAAAGTCGCTTGCCCAGGCTTAAACTTACTTGAGGTAATCCAGTCACATAAACAAGTTTGAAACCAGACCCTTGGAATTTGACTTTCATTAGCATATTTACGCTTTATAATTGATTGTCATTCGCTCTGAACAACCAGACCTCTTACAGGCAAATTCCACATCATGCGTCTCCGCTCCACTGCGCCACGCACTGTGCAGAAGGATGTTATTTACAGGCATGTTCAGAAAACCAAATCACCAGGAGCTTCTCAAGACTTTCATATGTTTGTTTGTTTGACGGTTCCTGCTCTGCTGTTCACTGTGTGCACTGTTTGCAGGAGCCAGTGTTCTGTTAGTGTAGCACGCACTCACAGCGGAAGGGTCTCAGGTTCAGTCCCTGGGCAGGATTAGACCTTTGTGTGTAGAGTTTGCATGTTTTCCTCACGTTATGGCGCCATGTCCACTGCATCCGCACATCAACTGAATATTAGTCCAACGATATTCATTTGGACTTCTGATCTATTTAATCTAAAGGTTCTTATTTCAGACCAGCGTTGTTTGTTTTACCTGACAGTTTGGACTGCTCACTCAATCTTTATCAGAGTGTCACTCGATGTTGCTGTGACGTGTCTTGTCAGCTGATTTACACAGGTTTTGGCGCAGTTTTGCTCCCGGTAAAGGTAGGGTGACAGTCTGCAGTCTGACTTCTTGAAGACAGTATCCCAGGTGTGTAGAGTAAAAAAGACCCCTGCAGAGAGCTATGAAAAAACACAACATCAACACCAGTTAACCCGTTCCAAAAACGTAGGAAATTACTCATCTACCCGAAAGACAAAATTTAACTGTAACACAAATGTAATGTCATAAACGAAATACCCTGCAGATCTCGCAATAAAATATATACATCGGGGAAACAGGGACGGCGTTCAGCAGAAATGACAAGGCTGTGCACACAAGCAACAAAACACAAAGCTGAAGAAGAACAACAAACCAGCCATGTCTGATCACTGTAAAAGAGAGAACCAAACATCACTGGGACAGAGGACCATTAACATCGTATTAAGGAGGCAACTGAAATACAGAAATGTGCCCAGAGGACCATAAACTGGGAGGAGGGTTTTTTTTTACTCTCACACACCTGGGATACTGTCCTAAAGAAGTTGGACTGCAGATGGCGCTGTCAACCTACCTACTGGTCTGAAATAAGAACATTAGATTACAACCAGTGGGCGAGGCTACCGCGCTCAAATTGAGCCGCCGACTGTAGGCTGCCATGTTTGCAATCTGCTGCTGACCACTAGGGGCTGCTGTGGAAGTAGAATTATTCAATGCAAGTCAATGGGGAGTTAGACGTTTCAAAACCTACTTTAGAGCCTGGCTCAAAATACGGCTTTGGTCTCAAAGCGTTAGCTTACGGCTCTGTGACAACGCTGAGGGGGGTGAATTTTTTTGAACCAGGCTGGTTTAGCCTGTGATTTTTTAAAGTTCTTGCATATCTAATGAAGAAGGCGGGCTTTACGCGCCGGAAATGTCAGGGCGGAGCCAAACACCTACGAGTGGGCGGTAACTATAGAGGCTACGACGGCAGTACGTCAGCAAAAGGCCGCCCCAAAGTCGCCCTCTCCCCGCCTCCCCACCGAGGGGGGAGTGGTGGGGGCTAACCCGCGGCCATTTTGAATTCTCCATGACTGAGCCGCATTATCATGAATGGGGCGGAGCCACAACCGTCTGTCCACTATTTTTATGTCTATGATTACAACAGAATATTGTTTTTTTCAAAAGCACAATTTTTGTGATTCAAAGCAACTGCAATCTGGATTAAATGTTGATTTGTCATCTTTTTGTTTGTTTCCATGGTGAATTTTTAACTTGGCATAGAAAATCCCCACCCCCCAAAATAATGCAAAAAAAACTCTTTATTTGTCTCCATGTTGAATGTTCCAAAGATTTGTTTTACGTTCCATCTCCTTCAAGAGTCAAGTATGTGGCACTTGGCTTCTTAAACTGGAGACACTACACAATTTTTCGTCCGTCTTTCCTGTGCTTCTCAGTCGTGCCTGTTCACTCTGTCATCTCTGGTGAAAGTTGGTCACAGTCTTGTAGACCAGTTATGACTGGAGTCATATCACATTCGTGTGCACCGCAGAAAGTCACAGCCAGACTCCAGTCCAGTCATTCCAACATGTTTTCGGTATAAGCTCGATTTTAGACTCTTTCAAGGTACAGTGTGGTGTTCTGGGTTTTTTTGTCCTCCTTGTGCGGATTACGTCTCTCATAGAAATGATCCACATGACAGTTTTCTTCTGATGAAATCCACAGGAAACATGTCCAACTTCTTCACCAGTCGCCACTTTTAATTTTCCTGGCTTCCATTCTAATCTCATGTATTATTCAATACTGTCATTAGTCAGAGGGGCGGGACAAACAATCGTCAATCAGACGAACAGCTATCGTGATGACGGGCGGCACACGGATGTGACGTTCTCCTCTCACGGCTCTGATTGGCTCGATTGCACACTTTCTTTCAAAATTGAAAGATATTGAAGGATAGTGGGAATGGCTGGTCAGGCTCATTTTTAATGTTCATTTGAGTAAATCCAATGTGCACAACTTTGGACTGTTTTGGTTTGGAGTCACATGACACTGTTTAACCAATGAGAAGTCAGGAAACATGAAAGCCTAAATAAAGCATTATTAAATAGTTTCTGTAGATTCTTGATTGTATTTTGAAGGGTAAAAGTGTCATGTGACTCTGCCTGTCCTCTCATGACTGCAGTGTTTAGTGTTTGTATATGTGCCTTCACTTTTCCAACTGGCCACCTTCTCCTCCTCCCCCTGTCATCCCGCTCCTCCTCCCTCCTCCCATCCCGCTCCTCCTCCCCCCTCCCATCCCGCTCCTCCTCCCATCCCGCTCCTCCTCCCATCCCGCTCCTCCTCCCTCCTCCCATCCCGCTCCTCCTCGCTCCTCCTCCCATCCCGCTCCTCCTCCCATCCTGCTCCTCCTCCCATCCCGCTCCTCCTCCCCCTCCCATCCCGCTCCTCCTCCCTCCTCCCATCCTGCTCCTCCTCCCATCCCGCTCCTCCTCCCATCCCGCTCCTCCTCCCATCCCGCTCCTCCTCCCTCCTCCCATCCCGCTTCTCCTCGCTCCTCCTCCCATCCCGTTCCTCCTCCTCCTCCTCCCTCCTCCCATCCCGCTCCTCCTCCCATCCCGCTCCTCCTCCCATCCTGCTCCTCCTCCCATCCCGCTCCTCCTCCTCCTCCTCCCATCATCCTCCTCCTCCCATCCCGCTCCTCCTCCCTCCCCCTCCTCCTCCTCCCATCCTCCTCCTCCCATCCCTCCTCCTCCTCCCATCCCTCCTCCCATCCTCCTCCTCCCATCCGCTCCTCCTCCTCCCATCCTGCTCCTCCTCCCATCCCGCTCCTCCTCCCATCCCGCTCCTCCTCCCATCCCTCCTCCTCCTCCCATCCTCCTCCCTCCTCCCTCCCATCCCTCCTCCCATCCCCTCCTCCTCCCTCCTCCTCCTCCTCCTCCTCCCTCCTCCTCCTCCCATCCTCCTCCTCCCATCCTCCTCCTCCCATCCCTCCTCCTCTCCTCCTCTCCTCCTCCTCCTCCTCCCATCCCGCTCCTCCTCCCTCCCACTCCTCCTCCCTCCCGCTCCTCCTCCCATCCTCCTCCTCCCTTCCTCCTCCTTCCTCCTCCTCCTCCCATCCCCTCCTCCTCGCTCCTCCTCCCTCCTGCCTCCCTCCTCCTCCTCCTCCCTCCTTCCTCCCTCCTCCTCCTCCCATCCTGCTCCTCCTCCCCCCTCCCATCCCGCTCCTCCTCCCTCCTCGCTCCTCCTCCCTCCTCGCTCCTCCTCCCATCCCGCTCCTCCTCCCATCCCGCTCCTCCTCCCTCCTCCCATCCCGCTCCTCCTCGCTCCTCCTCCCATCCTCCTCCTTCCTCCCATCCCGCTCCTCCTCCTCCTCCCATCCCGCTCCTCCTCGCTCCTCCTCCCATCCCGCTCCTCCCTCCTCCCATCCCGCTCCTCCCTCCTCTCCCATCCCTCCTCCTCCCATCCTCCTCCTCCCATCCCGCTCCTCCTCCCTCCTCACTCCTCCTCCCATCCCGCTCCTCCTCCCTCCTCCCATCCTGCTCCTCCTCCCATCCCGCTCCTCCTCGCTCCTCCTCCCATCCCGCTCCTCCTCCCTCCTCGCTCCTCCTCCCATCCCACTCCTCCTCCCATCCCGCTCCTCCTCCCACCCCGCTCCTCCACTCCCACACAAACTTCCACAGACGTCTCTATATGTGGTGAAGTGGAGGGACCTGTTTAATTACTTTGTGCTTCCTTGGTTCTCTTCATCCCTGGTTTCCTCCTTGTCACTCCAGCGCCTCCAGGCCTCGCTCCATTTTAATTAATCCTCACAGAATGAGTCCTGCTGAGAACACAACACACACAGCCCAGTAGACCAAACAGGAAGCGCCGGCCTCTTACTTTGAAAGGGGGTCTCTCGGGAAGATGTGACACTACTGTTTTTCATATTTTTGCTGCTTAAATCCTGTTTCCTCACCAAAAAAACAACAACCTGGAGAAGTGTCACCCTGTTACATACTGTATTTGCCCCAAACTGGATAGAAACCAGATCTTACATTCATTACTTAAAAAATGAAATGTTACTAATACAGATTATCATAAGACCATGAGCACCACATTGTGAGAAACACTAGTTTAAACTGTATTTTATTTCATTCAAAACATATATTTTGAGGATTTAAAGCATTGGATGTCAGCCTTGGGGGCTGTAGACAGGCCTCCTGCTGGTGCCAGAGTCAGGACTAAACATGGACCGGCCTCCTGCTGGTGCCAGAGTCAGGACTAAACATGGACCGGCCTCCTGCTGGTGCCATAGTTAGAACTAAACATGGACCGGCCTCCTGCTGGTGCCAGAGTCAGGACTAAACATGGCCCAGCCTCCTGCTGGTGCCAGAGTCAGGACTAAACATGGCCCGGCCTCCTGCTGGTGCCAGAGTCAGGACTAAACATGGCCCAGCCTCCTGCTGGTGCCAGAGTCAGGACTAAACATGGCCCGGCCTCCTGCTGGTGCCAGACTCAGGACTAAACATGGCCCGGCCTCCTGCTGGTGCCAGAGTCAGGACTAAACATGGACCGGCCTCCTGCTGGTGCCAGAGTCAGGACTAAACATGGACCGGCCTCCTGCTGGTGCCAGAGTCAGGACTAAACATGGCCCGGCCTCCTGCTGGTGCCAGAGGGTAACATGTTGTCTTCCTCGGCAGGGCTCCAGTGGCAGTATGCAGCTGATGGAGACTGACTTCTCTAAGACGCTGGAGGAAATGGTGTCTCTGCATCTGCACCACCAGAAGAGCATCCCAGCATTCCTCTCAGCCGTGACCCTTGACCTCTTCAGCAAACAGACCATGGTGTGACGGATGACTGCTGGACATTTCTGTTTTTTTACGCTTTTTAAATCCTGGATTTTGTCAAACGTATGTCAAAGCCAACTCAACTACAGCAAGTGTAGATTTCCACTAAAACTCACCAGGAAATGGCCCCGTGTCGGGTGAGGAGCCTCAGACCCCTTCACCTCTGTATCTGACCTCTACACATGACCTCAGTGTCACATGTGTCCCAGAGACAGAGTTACACACAGCACCATCACCAGAAGAAGGTGTTCAGCACAAAGCGTTAGTCTGTTCATGTTCACACATGTTCTCTAATTTGAGCTCAAATATTTTAGTGATCTATGCATCTAAATATAGTGTTTTTGCCATGTTGTTTAATTTACAATCACTGTGAACTTCACTTAGACCACACCAATTATATATAAACGGTCTATGTGTTTGTAGCGTCCTGGAAAATGGCCTCTATCCTGAAGTTAAAACCCACATTAGACATCGGGCTGCAACAATGAAACAGAATAATCATGATTAAATAACATTTAATGTAATTGTTGACAATTTGAATAATTGTTCATCGTTATCTGGGCTGTACAGACTTAATGACATCTACCTTAATTTGATCGTCAAAAAGGATTAAACAATTTGGGATTTTTTTTCTTCTTCTTTGGTCTCTATTTAAAAGCCTTCAGTCAGCTGAGTTTGACTTTGATTTGATGTTTAGGTACTTGACGTTTGAGGGTCTTTTTAGTTTCTGTCATGCAGTGTGATGCGCCTTTGTCGCAAAATCCAAAAATAACTTTGATAAACCAAATGGGCTCTAAAACAAACCAGCATTTCATCATTTTAGGTGTAACCTTTTAATTTGAGACATTTGAACTATTATAATGGTTGGTTGCAGCCCTGACACATGAGACTGAGGGCAACAGTTAAGACGCCAACTAATTAGTTGTAAAGTTTTCGATTGTTTAATGTTACAGGCAGATGTTCAATTACCATATGCCAGATTAAAGAACTCATCTTTTAAAAAAATCATTTTAATCCAGATGCTTTAAAGGACAGTTATGTGTGAAATTGGGCTGAAGAGCGGGGAAAGACATTCAGAAATACCGGCTCATGTCAGGTACTTCTGGTGACTGGTGCGAGCTGAGGCCTGTTGTGGATTTTCTTAACACACTGTCAAAATAAAGAGCTGAAAAGAAGTCCTGTCCCTTTCATTTGTTCAAGTCACTTATTTACACGTGCACAAGGAAAAGACCTGTCCCTGACAATAAGAATCTGTCCCTTCTCAAGTCAAAATGAAAAAAGAGAATGAACAATGATAAAACACATCCTTATAATCCTTATTACCCCGCCTAAGGCCCAAAGTCACTGGGATAGGCTCCAGTCACCCGCGACCCCTAACGGGAATAAGCGGTAGAAAATGGATGGATGGATGGAAACCTCTCAGACCAGCAGGACCAGTTCAACAGCACTATCATAAAGACTGGCCCCAAAGATGGACCTTTAGAGGCCACGGTCCATCTTAATGTGTGATTAGATAAAGTCCATGTCCACTTTGAACTGGGACATGTTTTTAACTGCTAATTATTCAAGCATAAATAGCACATTGTTATTAAATAAAACCTTTTTATTTTCAGGAAAACACCACGGGCATAAAAATGTCAATCAGTCAGAAAATTCCAAGTCACAAAATAAGGATTAGAACATAATAAAGATTAGCAGAAGCAAAAACCTTAAACGATCCTGACCTACTGTATGTGCAGGGCATCAGGACCACGCTCCTGGGACTCATGACACTAGATACAAGGACACAGAGGGAACTGTGATCAAAAAGATGAAAATGCACAGCTCCCTTAGTCTGAGCTAAAGCTAAAGGCTAGAAATAAAGTTAAATCATCTTAATCAAAAGAATCTACTCATCTCTTTAATAATTAATAATTTTCTTTGATTTAAACAAAATTACAATTAATTTACCAGTATTTTCTAGTTTATGCATTAAACCAGGGCCAGATTTTTCTGTTTATTTTGTCCTCGGGGCCAGAAATGTGCCCCAAGCGTCAAACAAATACCAAAAAAAAAAAAAGTTATACGAATGGCTTTAGACACAACTGCAGAACTGAACCAGAATTTACTAAAGCAGGTCCAAACCAGGACTCAACCAGAACTAAACCAGGTCTAAAGCAGGTCCAAAAAGGAACTAAACCAGGTCTAAACCAATAACATCAAATCTTTTGTATATTTTTGGCAGATGGGTTGAGGGCCGGATCATATCACTTGGAGGGCCTGATTTGGCCCCCGGGCCTTAAATTGAAGCCCTGCATTAAACTGTTTAAATGGAGGGCCTCTGAGGATGGACTCATCATCATCTGGGTCTGGATTAAGAGGTTGTATGTCTGGTTTAGGCTCTGACATCTCAATGAACACCATTTATGAACAGTTTTGGAGACACATGGGACGATACAGGAGACCATCGTGACCATCGTGACCATCGTGACCATCGTGACCATCGTGACCATCGTGACCATCGTGACCCTGTAACCACCACAGCTACATCACACTCCAAGCCCAGAAGACCAGGGGGATGGGCCCTGCTGGGGCCGAGGCAGTGCAGGGAAGTTTCACAGTGGTAAAGTGACACTGACGTTATAAAATATGAACATTTAAAGCATTTAAATAACTTAGACGAGCTTTATTGTATTTATCAAGTGGAAATCGATAATTCATTGTAAGTTAGTGCTAAATCTGTGACAGTGGAGATATGCTGTCTAAATGTGTGACCATTTACCATGTACATTTAGAAATGTTACATACGTTGTATGTTGAGTGATGTTTGGGACCACCTATGAAAGTTTCATACTGATGAAATGAATGATCAGCTCCACAAACGTAACTGATTAAAGTGTTAACTGACAACTGTCACGTCTTTGGAGTTGAATAACGGCATCACGTTCTGAGTCTGGTGAAATAATAATGTGACTTTTGTTTATTTGTGCCGACAGAGAAGACATTGAGCTTTGTGCCACTTTTTGTTTCATGTGGATCGGCCAGTAATGACAGAGAAATGAGCCATAAACCTGGTCTGACACTTGCACAGAGAGGGATTCTAGAACGCTGTGACGCCGCTTCAACACAAAGTATGCAAAAATAAATATAAAGAATAAAAAGAACAGCTTTTGACTGCACAGGTCTAAGTAATCGTTTCAGAGAATCATTGTTTCTCATTCGAACCCACATTTTTGCCACTGTTGAGCAGTTCTACCTGGTGAGCTAGTCAGGCTTGGAAACTAGAGAACATTTGGTAAAATAATGTAACAAAGCCAACGCTATGATTTTAAAATGATGATTGACTGTGCGTATAACTCAGTTCAGATTTAACTATTTTAGACACATATTTTGTATTGCAAAGGTATTTCCAATTCAGAATCAGGTCCATGTCTTATACCTGGGCTGTTTTGACCATCCTTCACTCTCCTCCAAACTCCTCGAACTCGTCTTTTATTCATCTCTTTATCTTTATTTCATCAGGCCATCAGCCGCAGTCCAAATGAGTTCCAGATCCTTCACATGAACAATGGATCAAGCTTCTCTGCATAAACCTCAATATGTATTCCACCAATCATAAATAAAACAGTGGAATAATCATGGAGTTTGAAAGTTAATTTTGGGCGCCTGCTTTTTCATTCCTATAGAAGATCATGTCATGCTCCTCCCACATCTGTACAGTCTGTGCTGGGCTTGTTCTGCCGTTAAGATGAAAGCAGCCGTTCTCCTCAGACTGATCTGAGAAGCTCCTTCAAAATGCTAATGTTCCTCTTTGCCAAAGGGCTCTGCTGCTCTCAAATTGGGTCAATCCAAAACAACAAGTTTAGGAAGAAGCATCCAACACGTCATGTGACCCATGAAGCTCCTCTGTGTTTCTGCGGTCCGTCCCACACGCTCTAAGCCTCTGGAACTAACATGTTCCCATCTGCACCTACAGATTCTTTCATTGAATCCACTTCATCCATAGATTTCTCCCTGGACATTCTAACTTCCATTTTCTCCACAGAGACAAAGACCAGTCCTACACACACCAAACAGAAGGAGTTCTTGAAATCTACTTCTAAGCCTGACTTAATCAAGTTTTAACAAAAAAAACATTTTAATTTTTATGCCACTTTTCAGTCAGACCTCCCAAAATCAGCGCTGTACATTTTTGTATTTAATATGTACATTTTACAAATAAAATGCATATTTTTTTAATGTGAAATCATTACATGTAACGACAGGAGAGGTTTCCAAAAGAAGTTTGAAACAGCTGTTCCTTACAGAAGCATTGAACATTCAATGTTTGTGTTGTTGTTGTTTTGTATACTTTTTCTGCCTTTTTTTGATATTTTTCTGCCTTTTTTAATAGTTTTTCCAACTTTTTTAAAAGTTATATATATATATATATATATATATATATATATATATATATATATATATATATATATTTTACTTTTTACTTCTTCAACACGACGATGAATCAAGAGAAGCCTGGCGTCGCTGGAAGAGGATCTGATCATGTTTTACTCACTGCTTAATGCTACTCAACACTGTAGACAATATTGTCATGAGTATGAACACCTTGAGACATTTTTTTGAAACAAATGATGAATATATAATGAATGATGAATTATAATGAATGATATAGACAGAAGAATCGGTCGGGTCCGTTGGAGGATTTCTTATTGATCGGATATAAGTTCCATCATCTCCGCTGTATCCAGACTGGCCTTGTGACCCAAAATACTGGGAGGTCTTTTAAGGTTTGTCGATCCTAAAGGTGTGGAGCAGAGGCCAAGAAATACATTAACCCAGGCCCCAGCCACATGTGCCACGTCACCATATGATATTTGTAGAAATGGTGCTTTTCCACAGTTATAATATGGCTTCAGGACGCTCTGTGAAAAGTGACCCCGGTGTTTTGCTGGTTACTTTATGGAGGAAGTTGACAAAAGAAGGGAAATACCAACACGAATTCACTCAGACTTTGGGACTGAAAATGTAAATATGGCAGAAATGCAGAAATTCTTAATGGATTATTGATGGACGTGATAACAATAATGTGATAACTATCGTGAAATAATGTGATCATTACCATGAAATAACGTGATAGTATCACGTTATTGCGTGATACTGGCCAAAAAAAAAGTAAAAAACAAAACTAACAGTTCTATGCTTCCGTAATACCTTGACTACTGGATTTTTTTTTTTCAAGCAAAGCATCAAGCAAAATGTATTTACATTTTTCTAATGTTCTAACATTGTTCCTCATCAAAAACATCCCTGGAGTTCAGTTCAGTTTCATTCACAATTGTTTGATGAATCCTGTTTAGTGAGTCTTCTCCCTCTCTTTTTGAGTCTCAAAAAAACACAACGTTCTGAATTTCCCAGTGTTATGTCCTTAAACAGACCCACAGGTCTCCTGCGCTGTCTTTAAGTCCATAAATCATCACAGACCCGTGCTGAGTATCTCTGTCTCACACCACACTCACTGGCTGTATTTGGCCCCTGGCATCAGTGCTCTGACCAGGGGGCGGGTCCCGGGCTTTTGCTGTTTTCACGGCGGTAACATTAGCTCAAAGAGGCTGTACTTGTCCACTGGAGGGGGATGTGACAGTCCATATATGGTCAACGCGTGTGAACCAATGAGAGAACTGTGGCATTTAAAGGCCGTCAGTGCAGGAGATGTTTGTGTCCATGACACATCCAGCAAAGACAGAAGCCAAGGCTTCACAGGAGACACTTGTCAAAGAACAGAGGGACTCACACACGGGACAATAAAACAGCTCCAAAGCCCCTCCATTAAGTCTCTCTGTTCAGCAGCGGCTGTGACCAACACAGTGGTGTGTCCTGAAGCTGCAGGGACCAGCCGCTCTGGAGCTTCTCTGACGCTCCCTCCCGCGTCTGTCCTTTCCAGAAATCCCACATAACACACACACCTCACACACACACTCTGTGTACACGCTGTGACGTATGGTTTTCATGATATGTTTCCCATGTTATGTTTTTCACTGCATTCATTTTGAAGTTTATCAGTTACGATTCTGGCCGTTCACAGAATGCACCACACCCTACATTTGCTTCACTCCACCTCTTATATTCCCTGATCACACCTCTGGGTTAGAGCACGTACATGAACACCAGGGACACAACTACATTTTGTAATAAACACCACAAGAAAGAATCAGAATGGGTTTATTGCCAGTGTCAGTGATCAAAATTCACAAGCATAGGAACTTGCTTCGGTGGAATGTGCAACATAAAACAATGACTAAAATACTAGCAAGATGTATAAAAAAAAGTCATGCATAAAATTAAGAATAAAATAAAATAAAATAGACTTAGAGTATATACAGGAATGTACAGTTGGACAGACAGTAGTGTAAATGTGGTAGTGTGAGAGCTCTTTTATTCTCTGATTGTTAAAGTGTCAGGTGTTACAAAGTGTTCATGAGTCCAACGGCAGAGGGAGAGAAACTGTTCTTGTGGCGGGAGGTTCTGGTCCAGATGGACCGTAGCCTCCTGCCCGAAGGGAGGGGCTCAAATAGCCCATGTCCAGGTGAGAAGGGTCAGCTGTGATCGACCTGCTCGTCCCCGAGTCCTGGAGACGTACAGGTCCTGGAGACGCACAGGTCCTGGAGACGTACAGGTCCTGGAGACGCACAGGTCCTGGAGACGCACAGGTCCTGGAGACACAGGTCCTGGAGACGCACAGGTCCTGGAGACGCACAGGTCCTGGACGGATGGAAGGCTGCAGCCGATCACCTTCTCAGCAGAGGCACAATGCGTGTGTTTGTCCCGGGCTGTGGCTCCTGTACCACATGGTGATGGAGGAGGTGAGGATGGACCACACGGTGATGGAGGAGGTGAGGATGGACCACACGGTGATGGAGGAGGTGAGGATGGACCACACGGTGATGGAGGAGGTGAGGATGGACCACACGGTGATGGAGGAGGTGAGGACGGACCACACGGTGATGGAGGAGGTGAGGATGGACCACACGGTGATGGAGGAGGTGAGGATGGACCACACGGTGATGGAGGAGGTGAGGATGGACCACACGGTGATGGAGGAGGTGAGGATGGACCACACGGTGATGGAGGAGGTGAGGATGGACCACACGGTGATGGAGGAGGTGAGGATGGACCACACGGTGATGGAGGAGGTGATGATGTGCCACACGGTGATGGAGGAGGTGAGGATGTGCCACACGGTGATGGAGGAGGTGAGGATGGACCACACAGTGATGGAGGAGGTGAGCATGGACCACACGGTGATGGAGGAGGTGAGGATGGACCACACGGTGATGGAGGAGGTGAGGATGGACCACACGGTGATGGAGGAGGTGAGGATGGACCACACGGTGATGGAGGAGGTGAAGATGGACCACACGGTGATGGAGGAGGTGAGGATGGACCACACGGTGATGGAGGAGGTGATGGAGGAGGTGAGGATGGACCACACGGTGATGGAGGAGGTGATGGAGGAGGTGAGGATGGACCACACGGTGATGGAGGAGGTGAGGATGGACCACACGGTGATAGAGGAGGTGAGGATGGACCACACGGTGATGGAGGAGGTGATGGAGGAGGTGAGGATGGACCACACGGTGATGGAGGAGGTGAGGATGGACCACACGGTGATGGAGGAGGTGAGGATGGACCACACGGTGATGGAGGAGGTGAGGATGGACCACACGGTGATGGAGGAGGTGAGGATGAACCACCACGGTGATGGAGGAGGTGAGGATGGACCACACGGTGATGGAGGAGGTGATGGAGGAGGTGAGGATGGACCACACGGTGATGGAGGAGGTGAGGATGGACCACACAGTGATGGAGGAGGTGAGCATGGACCACACGGTGATGGAGGAGGTCAGGATGGACCACACAGTGATGGAGGAGGTGAGGATGGACCACACGGTGATGGAGGAGGTGATGGAGGAGGTGAGGATGGACCACACAGTGGACCACAGGAGGAGGTGAGGATGGACCACACGGTGATGGAGGAGGTGAGGATGGACCACACGGTGATAGAGGAGGTGAGGATGGACCACACGGTGATGGAGGAGGTGAGGATGGACCACACGGTGATGGAGGAGGTGAGGATGGACCACACGGTGATGGAGGAGGTGAAGATGGACCACACGGTGATGGAGGAGGTGAGGATGGACCACACGGTGATGGAGGAGGTGAGGATGGACCACACGGTGATGGAGGAGGTGAGGATGGACCACACGGTGATGGAGGAGGTGATGGAGGAGGTGAGGATGGACCACACGGTGATGGAGGAGGTGAGGATGGACCACGGTGATGGAGGAGGTGAGGATGGACCACGGTGATGGAGGAGGTGAGGATGGACCACACGGTGATGGAGGAGGTGATGGAGGAGGTGAGGATGGACCACACGGTGATGGAGGAGGTGAGGATGGACCACACGGTGATAGAGGAGGTGAGGATGGACCACACGGTGATGGAGGAGGTGAGGATGGACCACACGGTGATGGAGGAGGTGAGGATGGACCACTGCGGTGATGGAGGAGGTGATGATGGACCACACGGTGATGGAGGAGGTGAAGATGGACCACACGGTGATGGAGGAGGTGAGGATGGACCACACGGTGATGGAGGAGGTGAGGATGGACCACACGGTGATGGAGGAGGTGAGGATGGACCACACGGTGATGGAGGAGGTGAGGATGGACCACACGGTGATGGAGGAGGTGAGGATGGACCACACGGTGATGGAGGAGGTGAGGATGGACCACACGGTGATGGAGGAGGTGAGGATGGACCACACGGTGATGGAGGAGGTGAGGATGGACCACACGGTGATGGAGGAGGTGAGGATGGACCACACGGTGATGGAGGAGGTGAGGATGGACCACACGGTGATGGAGGAGGTGAGGATGGACCACACGGTGATGGAGGAGGTGAGATGGACCACACGGTGATGGAGGAGGTGAGGATGGACCACACGGTGATGGAGGAGGTGAGGATGGACCACACGGATGATGGAGGAGGTGAGGATGGACCACACGATGATGGAGGAGGTGAGGATGGACCACACGATAATGGAGGAGGTGAGGATGGACCACACGGTGATGGAGGAGGTGAGGATGGACCACACGGTGACCACACGGTGATGGAGGAGGTGAGGATGGGCCACACGGTGATGGAGGAGGTGAGGATGGACCACACGGTGATGGAGGAGGTGAGGATGGACCACACGGTGATGGAGGAGGTGAGGATGGACCACACGGTGATGGAGGAAGTGAGGATGGACCACACGGTGATGGAGGAGGTGAGGATGGACCACACGGTGATGGAGGAGGTGAGGATGGACCACACGGTGATGGAGGAGGTGAGGATGGACCACACGGTGATGGAGGAGGTGAGGATGGACCACACGGTGATGGAGGAGGTGAGATGGACCACACGGTGATGGAGGAGGTGAGGATGGACCACACGGTGATGGAGGAGGTGAGGATGGACCACACGGTGATGGAGGAGGTGAGGATGGACCACACGGTGATGGAGGAGGTGAGGATGGACCACACGGTGATGGAGGAGGTGAGGATGGACCACACGATGATGGAGGAGGTGAGGATGGACCACACGATAATGGAGGAGGTGAGGATGGACCACACGGTGATGGAGGAGGTGAGGATGGACCACACGCTGATGGAGGAGGTGAGGATGGACCACACGGTGACCACACGGTGATGGAGGAGGTGAGGATGGGCCACACGGTGATGGAGGAGGTGAGGATGGACCACACGGTGATGGAGGAGGTGAGGATGGACCACACGGTGATGGAGGAGGTGAGGATGGACCACACGGTGATGGAGGAAGTGAGGATGGACCACACGGTGATGGAGGAGGTGAGGATGGACCACACGGTGATGGAGGAGGTGAGGATGGACCACACGGTGATGGAGGAGGTGAGGATGGACCACACGGTGATGGAGGAGGTGAGGATGGACCACACAGTGATGGAGGAGGTGAGGATGGACTCGATGATGGCCGTGTAGAACTGCACCATCATCTGCACCGGCAGCTTGTCTTTCCTCAGCTGCAGCAGGAAGTACATCCTCTGCTGGGCCAACTCTTGATTTGACTTTTGAACTCTTGAATCCTGGAGAATAAACATATTCAAACATACTCAAACACAAATCACCACAAGAGAGTGGCAATTATAACATGGTTAAACGCTCTTAAAAGTGCAGATTATGTCTCCTTTAAGTTTAGTTTTCTATGTGCTGCAGCTCAAGCCTGGCCCAGAGGACGTGAATGATAGAAAATGATTTGCACAATGCCAATGTACAACCTAGAAGCTAAACTTACCATGTTGGGTGTAATGTGGTTTGTCACAAATCAGATACACCAGGGGGTATGGGGTAAATACCTGGAAGTGGGAACTTGCTTTAAAATGTCCTAATTAAATGTTTAAAGGCAGGAAAGCGTATTCATCAGATTTGAATTTACATCTTTTCCACAAAACATCTGTGCTCTTTGGAGAAAACTGTAGAGTTGTAACTTAATTTTCAAACTGAACTGCTAAATTGTAAATCTGTCAAGACGTGTGGGCCCCATGTCCCCTGGGAGCACCAGGCGGCGGGGGGCCTTTCTGGGAACATCAGCTGATAATGCCACACGTCATGGAGGTCGACTGACGCTTCTGAGGAAGTGACAGATACCACCGAAACATGTCAAGATAAAAACCACCGACTTTGTCTTGTGACTTTGAGTGGGAAAATACAGATTGTGTTAACGCGCTAATTTCCCAGCCCTAGAAAACAATACCATATCATTCTTGCTCTTGAGCACATCTTTTATTTACTAGTTCATTGATGCTAACACAGAAAGACAGGTAATAGTCACAGAAGCTGGATCTCTGACATTTGAATGAATATTTTATCCTCTTATTACTGTCAGTTTATGGCATAAAATGAGCAAAGCCAGACTGGAGTACGTGCGAATGTGGAGCCGCCCGCAGACGTCACAAAGTGCTGTAAATAGGTTACGTAATCAAAGTTTCCTCGGTGAGGCTTGTTTTCTTCTTACTCCAAAAGCTGTTCTTCTCCCATTGTCCTGAATCTGTCAGGCGGCCGGGTAATCAAAGCGCTGCACCTCGCTCACAAGTGCAGCTGATTACAATGTGCTCCGGCAGGTAAGCAGCTAACCGCTAACACCGCTAACTGCTAGCTCCATGTCTGCGCAGAAAGCCGCTGAAGAATGAGAAAAGTTGCCCTGCTATTGTTCTATATTTGAGCTAGCTTTGCATTCTTTATCAGGTCGCACAGTGACTTTTTGACAGTGTAGCTTTAGGAAAGAAAGAAAAATATATGTCTTATTATTATTATTATTATTATTATTATTATTGTTGTTGTTGTTGTTGTTGTTGTTGTTGTTGTTGTTATTATTATTGTTGTTGTTGTTATTGTTTTAGTTTTAGGGTTTTTAGTTTATGAAGAGTTGAACAGTGAATCCAATTGAGTTGAATTTATGAGGAGGGAGACTAAACCTGAACAATGGCTGGAGATGTGACCAGGACTAAAGGCCAATTCATACTTCATAAGAAGTACGAACTTTGTTCGTGCACCTCAGGCTGTAAGAACAAGAATAAACTTCGTTTCGGCTCTGGCATTCATACTTCAGCTCAAGCGCCGCAGCCGAACTCATTCAGACCCCGCCCCCCGTGATCCCAACAACTGTTTCCACGCTGTTTCTATGGAGATTACCATCGCTGACAGCTCAGCTGATATCCTTTTAGCAATGGCAGATGTAGTTTTTGAGTGGATGAGAGAGGAGGATGACGACTTTTTTTTTTTACATGCGCTGGCCGAGGAGACAGAACGAAATGAGTGAAGATGGCATGTCCGGCCGCTAAATACGACGCGGGTCGTACAGGGCGAATACAGTCTGCTCGTTCAACAGATGTGGGGGATGGATGAGGAGAGGCACTTTTCGTACTTCTGGATGTCAGCCCGTCGGTTTGACCACCTTGTCCTTAGGATAACACTATTTCTCCAACATGCGCCCAAGGAAATTTACCCCGCCCCTTTTGAAAAACTGGCCAATCAGAGCCTAGTTGACGCACAGCTCTGCCGAACAAGTTCTGCTCAGCTGATGTGCCAAGAACAGGCTGTAAGAACAAAATGACGTCATTTTGTTCTTACAGCCCGAGGCGCACGAACAAAGTTCGTACTTCTTATGAAGTATGAATTGGCCTTTAATCAGCATAATATTTTCATGAAGCATCAGAATGAATCTCTTGATACTTTGGTGAAATTACACTAGATGTTTCCATCTTTTGTTGAAGCAATTTTAATCAATATACTCGGTATTCTAATTTAGCAAATGTCCCTCTTCAGGCTCATTCTGATCATTGGAGGGTTGAGACTGCTGGGACTGCACACCACTGGATGCATTATATCATAAAGAGCTGTGGTTTATTACAAACTGGTTTTAGTCGTAGGAACATGTCAAATGCTTCTTGTAACTGTCAAATTTTAAGTGTTATTAAAAATATTAATATTATTATTATTAGGCCTGAGCGCCACAAGCTGGAAAGAAGCCAACTGCCAACTGTACATTCTGTATACAGTCTTAGTCTATCTTAGTCTATTTTATTCTTAATTTTATGCATGCCTTTTTTATATATGTTATTATATTTTATTCATTGTTTTATGTTGCACCTACGCTGAAGCAAGTTCCTATGTTTGTGAATTTTTGATCACTGACAATGGCAATAAACCGCTTTCTGATTCTGATTCTGATTCTGATTAGTGGTGGGAAAATTGAACATTATTGTTGTAAACGGGTGAAGCCTGTGCGAAAGTGTGCGCACTAAACGAGTGCTTTACATGGGGATGACGACCGCTTCGCTCGTGTGCGCTGAGTCGCCCACTAATGTGTTCCCCAACTCATGCACATTCCGTGCATGTAATGCAAAAATTGTTTGTATAAATTATTATTGTAAATAGGGCCAATAACAGAAAGTGGGCAGAGCCCACTAAAAAATCTCGAAAGTGTCCGCCAGTGACCAGGGACCCATACCATGTGTGTGCGCTTTCCGAAAATGTATAGTTTGTGAAATAAAAAAAGGGGAAACATTGTTTTTGCATCAGAATATTCTTCTTCTTCTTCTCAAATTTACACTATGCACTTTTATGAACTCCTCCTCGGGCGTAAGCCCAACCATCCTGAAATTTGGAGAAAATTATCAAAAGTTATCCAAGATTTTAGCACAAGTATTACGGTGTTTGTGTAGTGCAGCCGCCAACTTTGACAACATTTTAGTGTGTGTGTGTGCGCGTGCGTTTGTGTGTGAGCGTGTGTGTGTGTGTGCGTGTTCATGTGTGTGTGTGTGTTTGTGTGTGCGTGCGTGTGTGTGCGTGCGCGTGTGTTTGTGCGTGTGTGCGCGTGCGTGTGTGTTCATGTGTGTGTGTGTGTGTGCGTGCGTGTGTGTGTGTGCGTGCGTGTGTGTAAAGTGCAAGTTCAAAAAACTACACAGTTGTAGAAAGGCTAGTTTATTGTGCTCATCTTTAATGGTTGGCAAGAAAAGAAGCGATGCAAGCCTCTGAGAAATCCTATGGCAAAACCTCCTGGGACCCCCTTCTGTTACACCTGTCCAAAAGGTCCAAAGAGTCCTTCACAGCTCCACATCCAGATACAGAGAATGGTGAGGCTTTCTGCAAACTGTGGACAAACTGTTGTTCAAATAGAAAAGAAAAGATCACATGTGTTGTTTTCTTAAGGCTGTTGGGAGTCAAAGTCATAATCGTGGAGGCTTCAGTCGTCAGCCACAGCGTCGTGGTGCGTTCAAGTGCAGGTTTACAGAGTGACCAGGCGGCTTTCACAAGTCCTGCGTTTGGTCTTTAAAATGTTAACGAAACCAAAGCATTTAGTGTACCAAAATTTTAAAAATAATAATAATAATATGAATTTTCCCTGTTCTGGATTTTGAAGGCTTTTCACCATCCAAAAGACAGAATATTTGTTTTTTAATTGCTATGGCAACGCTTGGAAAAGTTCTTTGCCCAGCACTGCACCCCAACATCCGCTTCAGTCAAATGTCTAGAAATCCACCTCTGCTTTAAATCTGTCTTCAGTAGGTTTTGTCTGAGCCACACTGAATAAAAACAACATTAAAGGAGTCCTGGACAGGGGCAGACATGTTGGATTTTCACATAAGATCACATTCTCACATAAAGTCGGGTTCTGAAATGTTAACCAAGTTTCTAAGTAGGAATTCAAAAAGGAGCATCCAGAGTGAATTTTACAAGTTAAAATCCACACTCAATGTAATGTGTTTTTGTCTTAAAGGAAAAATATTCTGCATTTTTCATAATGTCATTAGCCTTTAAACATGCTTTAGTACCTTAAATTTACCTTCTCATGTTTAGAAACAAAAATAAACTTATTTGTAAGTGAACAAATGTGTTGTCACGGCTAATGTGTTAATGCTGTTTATATACATTTTTACATATGTGTCTTGCTGATGCTGCTGTATATATGTTATTATTCCTATGCCTGTGTGAAGCACTTTGTGACCTGTGTCTGTGAAAGGTGCTACAAATACATTTTACTTTGAAATCTGCCCTGGCACTTACTGAGTGTATTCAGTGCCAGGGCACTAATGTGTTATGCTATCAATTTAAGAGATGCTATGAGCAGGTTAGCAGTAGCAGTTATGGTGTTTAGAGGCATAAAAACTCAGAACGAGTCTGACAATGATTTAAGGACTTAAAACAGCAGAAGATTCTTAGATAAGTGACATATGAAGTCTGAAAAAATGTCAGCAATCAAGGGAGTTCAGCAGGAAGTGTTTTTGGCGCTTGGAACAAAACAGCGCAAATGCAGCAACATGCAGCTCCAGGTATGTTTTTGATGAACGTTGTTAGACCATGGTTAAAAGCTCAAAAGAGTCATTGTAGCAGAATATGTGTAATGCTAAAGCTAACGTAAAGTAAAACTTAAATAGTAAATTAAGTAACTGATAAAAAGGTCTATTATTGTCCGGCATTAACCCTCCGTTAAATCCGCTTTTTGCTGCGTCATCTTTAAATAGAGATAGTATAGGTATAGAATTAAAGGGACTGTACCTGATTTTTATTGATGTGAAAACAGAACTGTCCATGTTTCCAATTTTTTTTTTTGCATGAAATAGAGTCAAATCTGTGTTGCCCCTGTACAGATGTTTTGTAAAAGCTTCTATTTGGGTGAAAATAACACCACAATTTTATTTATAGAACATTTTATCTTGCGAGAAAAGCAGGAGGTGCATTGTTAGCATGCTATTGTTTTTAGCTTTACCGTCACATTCTGGGCTCTGAGTCTGGTGAAAAGTGCTTATAAACTCATAACGATGAATATTTATGATGCTGGGACTGCATCAGGAAAGTGAGCGAAACATGTGACTGAAGTAAAGACTTAAGAATGAACTAGTTCTGTTTTTCAAAACAGTAAAAATCAGGGACAGGGCCTTTAAGACAGAAGGGGATTTCGAGACATTTCAGTCACCCAGGAGAATGTGGACCTATATTTCTTTTATATATTGGTACATTTAATATGGGACAGAAGGTTTTAGACTGATGACTTATGTTTTGTTGTTTCTATATTATCTGCCCATTTCTGTTCTTTTTTCATGTTGGAATGACAAATAAAGCCCTTGAATATTGTAGTGTTTCAGAAGCACGTCTGGTCATCCTGTTCTGATACTCTGGACACACGTTTTGGACAAATGCTTGATTCACAGTTCTTCGGACGTCTGTGGAGCGCTGGCCTCCTGATCATGGCTTAAACTGTACGGATCATGGGGGAGTGGTGCTGCTTTCAAGTAAGTGAGTCGGACATGCGAGTTTCCAAAGCACAAACAGCCTTCAAACGTCATATAACCCAAGATACACTTGTCAAATATCCTACGATTTGTACAAATTATTTGTTGAAATCAATAGAAAGGTTTGCTTTTTGGAAGATATTTAAGTGTCAACCAATGCCCGCTGGAAAATAGTGTGTCAGGATCTGGTAACAACAATGGCTAAAAATCACACACATTTTTTCCAGCAGCTAAACAAAGGTGGCTAAAAGTTGTGTAAACAAGTTCTACCTGAAGAAATCTACGCTGTCCTTGGTGGCACTTGAAAGCAGCGCTGGATCCGTCGATATGGTGCGAGCGGAGGATGTGGAGATGGTTGAGGCATTAGTGCTTGTGTTCACAGAATAGGGCTGATTCTTCCTGTTGGTTTGCCAGCTCCAAACTCTTTTCAGTCAGAACTTTCACCAGGATGTGTCCACACTGAAACAAATCGTTTTTTCAACTAATTTTTACCCAGATAGATGAGTAGTTTTCTCAATGATTTTACTCTTGTGAATTCCACGAGGAAGACTATATTTCCTCGTGGTTCCGCCCTTAGACGTGGTGTTGCTCATACGATTCATTACTTCGCTCAGCTTGTCCAGGAATATTTTACAACCCCGGAGCCAGTTCCATGTATTTGTCCTGCTACATTTTTATCCACTGATGCCACACAACCACTTACTGGCAATTGTTTTTTTTTTACAATCCTGATGCCTGATCAACAAACGCCACACGTTTTGACAATTTCCAAATATGTTTTGGTCTCAAACCACATCCTGTGTTGTCTAAATAACACGCCGAGGAAAATTGGGGAAATAATTGACACTGACGATTGAGAGATGGTACAGATTTCTGCAGAATCAAAAAAGTGCTCTAACTCTAAACTGTAAATCTGAGGTAAAACAAGTTATAGATTGTATTCTGAATGAGACCTTCTGCATTTGAGAGATGCATGATGCAACTTAGCAGCTGTGGTTGGACCATCTTGAGTTGGGAGAGTTTGTTTGATGCTACAGTACAGTGCAGCACAGTACAGCACCAGCTCTATCTTGTATCAGTCTTAGTGTGGACACAACCAGAGCAAAACTCCCACAACTACTTCACCAGCTCCAAACCATCCACAGTCTGCCTATTCTCAGGGGCATCAGTCTGTCCCAGTCCAGAGCCCTGTGGGAGCTGTCCGAGTCTGCTGCTGACCTCTGAGGTATGCACCGGTGCCTGCTCGCTGACCAGTCACAACCACGCTGCCAACCGCTCAGTAAAACATCAGCCGGAGCCCCTACATGATCTGCCCACTTTGCTGTGAGAAAAAGGCAGCTAAGCCCTTTGTCGCCATGCCAACTCCCTTGCTCCGCGTATTGACCTGATTGTGTCGAGGGTTTGACCCGACGTAACCCTAACCCGCACCAAAACAAATCTACAAGCCCCTTCTCCTCTGGACCCAGTCAGACACAACTCGAGGGCTCCTCCTTGGCGCGTTTTAAGCTGATAAGGGAGGATTATTTAAACGAATGGTACTTTTGTCGTTCCTGGTCCATGAGACAGTCGCCATGGAAACTCCACCTTTATCTTGCTTTGACAGTGGGCTGAGCCAAGTCCAGACAGGAGTTCATCACATTTTATCGCTCAGCTGGAGGGAGAAATCAATTAGTTTGTTACTACCTTGTGACTGACTTGAAGGGAACATAGCATGCAAAATTTACGTTTTTGGTCTTTTAACCCTGTTGTGTCATTGTTCCCTCATCAAAAACATATCTGGAGTTGTCTTTAGCTTCATTATTGATTTCATCATCCTGTTTATGAAGTAGTCTTTCTTTAAGCACTCAATAATTTTTCACTGATTGTTACGAAATAGATCAGAAATCCAGAAGTCTTTCTCGTAGTTTTTAATGATATATGAACCTCATGAATTTATTTTGTATTTGTTTATTTATTTGGTCGGGACATGTCAATGAACACACATGATATACATGCCATAAACACCAAATCTGTGTGGCATTCGCCAAATACAAACTGCAGTGCACTGAGTTAAAGTAACAGGCAATCTGCAGTTGACCCAAGTGGTCCCAAACTACACTGGTGTCTGTGGACACCCAGCGTCAGGCATTCCCTCATCAGGATTTTGTGTTATCACTCCATCTGCCTGCAGAAAAGGGAATTAACATGTCTTTTATTACATTCCTAAATTGAATCTACATCAGCCTCCTCAGAGACAAGCCCTATACAAATGATGATAACAAATCTCTCTTTTGTATGTGTCATCATTTCTATTCTTATTAACACTATTATTCTATTATTCTATTCTTAATAGCATTATGCCGCTATTCGAGTGTTGTGTTATTTGTTGTAAATATGAAATTTTGTGAAATTACTGTGCATTTGCCAATGAATGTGAATAAAAAAATGCCCATAGTGAGTTTGGTGATGCTTTTGGACTTACAAACAGCTCAGGAAACTTCTGGATTTCTGTTTCTCTTCAGTGAAATATGAATATGTGTGTATTTTCAGAGTTTAAGAGGGAGAGGACCTCATGAACAAGCTTTATAAAACAAGTGTGAATGGAGCTAAAAACATGAATAATAAATATGACTTTCTTTTTGTTCTTGATGAGTTAACAATGTTATAACATGGTTGAAAGCTCGAAAAAGTACATTTCAAACTGACTTTGAAAATAGTTTCTGCACAGCATTTGTGCACACGACACAACTCGCTACCTTTACCTCTAAATCATCTCTCAATCTATCATGCCATATGTTCTACCTGCCGGAGACAGCGCGCCACACTTTGTCCATTCTACAAACCTTTCCTTACATCTGACTCATGTGGTTCCTGGTTGAAGTTCTGAGCATGGCCACTAGTTGGTTCGGTGCATCCCTGGCTGCAGACAACAGTTCCGAAGCAGCCCTTGAGTTTTCACTGAGTTTACATTCATCTGGCGTGTGAGTGCGTACAACTCAAGGGTGATGGCGCTAGAGGGTCAAAATACTACCACAGTACTTTGGTCTTAAAAACGATTGGACGATAGAAGAAAGCAGTGAGCCAATGATAGAAAATTTTGTGCAAATTGTTCTGTTTGGCAAACTGAGAAATCCATGTAAATAGAAGTATATAAATTCATCTCTTTTTTATGACTTAACAATTTGGCACAATGGCACCACAGTGGAACCAGATGAATAGGTTGTGTTCACGACATTCTAGATTTCATGTCCACATCTTAGATGGAGGGCCGGCCCTAAAAACGCCACACAATGTTCAGCTTTAACATTCTTTGTTAGGGTTTGGGTCAACAAATTGATGTTGTGAAGTATTTTCCACTTACAAGAATTGCCTTTCTGTGTTGATAAGTTTTAGTTCGTCTTAGTTCATTTGTCTTCAGGGTGCGTTCAGACTTGCCATGATTTGGTCCTGTTTTTAGCCCAGTTTAGGCCAGATGTAGACTTGGTGTTAGTCATGTTCTAGTCCTGGTTTAGCCCTGGTCTAGTCTTGATTTTGTTTCAAGTTTAGTCCTGGTGTGATGTCGAGATGAGTTCCTGTCGAGATGTGCATCTGTTAAAATGTCTTTCTGTTAAAAGTGGAGATAATGATTCCTGTAATAGTTGCGTCTTTCACAAAACAAGCCACATCATAATTTGACCTCTAAATGATTCATATTTCTAGGTAACTATAGTATGTCCTGCTAAATATGCTCCTACATAATTGGCTAGCCTAATCTGATTTTACATGAAGGAGCATAACACAACCTATATATAACCTGATTGACATGTGCTCCTTTTATAAATTACTGATATGTGTATAGCTGTTTTTACAATTACATCCAAAGGGGAGCAGAACGTGACACGAACTGCTTGTTGAAGCACGCTAATAATCGTATGAAGTTAGATGTTTTCAGAATAATTATGTAAAGTAAGACATTTAGGAGCCTTTTAAATAAGTTCAAGTGTTCTTCAGTTGTACCTTTGTGAACACAAAGAGAGGGGTCCATAACTCTGTACAGACTGTTGGATTACACAAAAGGACGCACATCTTAACAGAACACGGTCTGTGTATTGTTGTGGTCAATGTAAGTGTAAGTGTGAACGCAAGCTGAGGAGACATTGGGCCTCATTCATGACACATTCTTACAACAAACTAAGCCTTTACAACAATTTTGGCGAACAGTCAGGAGCACTTGTACGCAGTTTTAGAATATTATTTCTCTTACATTACAACCAAAAATTCTAAATCCTGCATTATTGTTATATAAGTTATATTGTTTTACAGATAATTTCATATAAAAATAGTATTTGATACAAAAAGAGTGATCAGGATTGATACAGAGAGTACAGGCAAAGTCTCCTTCTCTCCCGTTAATTACCGCGAGTCATGGAGAACGCAATAACAACAATGAACACCCTCGCTTATTTTGCTGTAAAACTTGATAATCAGCAGAGGTTCTCCACCTGACTTCCTCGTTTTCTTTTTCTTTCTTCACATTCACTCTCTTCGCTCTCACTTGTCAAGCCAAGCCCATGAATGGAACTTAAGAAGGTGCTTCTTAGCAGATACATATTCATTTTGGATGTAAGTATTGTAACTAAATGAGTGATGTGATGTTTGCAGCTGGATGTTGGTGAATGAGGCACAACTCTCATTTCAGAAGGAATTTAGCTGCTTAAGAGCGCCTAATCCTACGTTTTCTTAAAGTGACTGAATGAGACCCAATGAACTTTGTGCCAGTTTTTGTTTTATGTGAATAGGCTCAGTATTTACAGAGATATTACCCATAAACCTGGATAAAATATGTGCATTTTGAATGTAAAAGCCACATTCATAGACCTTGCCCTCCACCAAGGAAATGGACAGCTTAGAATGTTATGTCACGTAAACCCAACCTATTGTCAGTTATGAAAGCTTCAAACTGGCGATGAAAAAGGATGGTGTTTACAAAATGGAGCTACAGTGTCCCGGAGGAAGCTGAGAGGTTTGGTCGTCTCCACAAGTCGTTTTCTGATTTTGAACAGTGCAGATATGTTTCCCCTGCGGAATCGAAGACATTCATTTTTAAGATTAACATTTTGAGCTTCAAAATCAAAAACGTACTATCGGTGACCAGGTAGCTAACTAACTCGGGCGGCCGAGTGGAGAAAAGTCAGTAAGGTTTCAAAACCAGGTTGTACAAAGGAAACCGTCAAATATAGAACTTCTGTGTGGTCTGTACAGGGGGAGGGGAGGGGGGGAGTGGCTCAGGACTCAGCACATTCCTGAAGAAAAGTCTGCTCCATGTCTCTGCAGGCCACACCCTCATCAGAGTCATCCTCATCCAATAAGAAGACAGTATGATAAGAATAATAATTGTAATAATAGTAATAAGAACATATCATTCTAGTTGCTTGAAAGTGTATAGAAAAACAGTGTGAGCGTGGTACACAGTCGGGCCTACTGCCCTGATTGATTTGGCACAAGGTACTCAGCCTCTCAGCACAGTTCAGTGTCTGCTGCCTGGACGTCCATCAGCTGCATGTCTCTTCTTCTCCAGTAAAGCCATGGCATGTTGGAGGTTCCAGACTCCAGATTCTCTGTCAGCTGTGATAAATGTCCTGCTCACACTCCAGAAGATGGGCTTCCAGGCAACCTTTAAGGTTTCTTTTCATAATAATATTTTTTTTTCATTCAAAACTTAATACAAAGAGCTACATAACTCTGAGCTATAATTTGCCATACAAAAACTACCTCTTTCTCTTCATAATTTATGCTTTTTGTTTCATAGTAATAATAATATATGAGTTTGGTCGTCTTGTCTCTTGAGGCGTGATGTATTTACAGATGTTCTGTGTGAGTGACTGCTCAAGCCTTCTGCTGAGCGGACACTCCTTTCCAATAGTCCAGGATGTCGTGCAGATCTTCGTCCTTTGCAAACTGGACCTTCTGTCTGAGGGCGTGTCCCGCAGCCACGTAGCCCTCGTCCTCCAGAGAGGCCTGCCGGTGCCTCTTGCGGTGTAGCTTAAAGCGCTCCCACAGCCCAAGGGTGGGAGTACACAGCAGCCCCTCGTCCTCCTCATCCTCCTCGGGGCTGGAGCAGTAGCTCAGGTTGTGGTACTGTGGAGACATGGGGTAGTGGTAGGCCAGCTCGCGCTGCTTGGCCTGCCGGCTCAGGGTCATGGGGTCTAGGACGGAGGGGTTGCGGGCGGAAGGGTGCTGGTGCAACTCCTGAAGGATCTGGGGATGCTGCTGGAGCTCCTGCAGGTGCTGCTGAGAGCCAGGATAGGAGTGCCGGTGCTCATTGTACTGTCGGATTCTCTGGGCTTCAGCTCTTAAGATGGCTGCAGCAGGAGGAGCTGTGCGGATGGGCTCTCCTCGCTCTCTTTCTCCAGGGGAGCTCCTCTCGATGTAGCGGCTTTCGGAGGGGTGGTACCCGCCCTCGGAGCGGAAAGAGCGTGGGCTGCGTGCCGAGCCAGGGGACGAGGAGGTGCTGGGCCGTTTGGATGTGGGCGGGGCCTCCATACTGTGATGGCGCTGCAGAGAGTGGTGAAACCCTCTGCGATCCTCACGGGCTCTGCCTCCTTTGTACACAGGAGAGAGGAATTCTCGACCACCACGCTCGCCCTCCTGCTCTAGCAGAACCAGCTGAGGCTCAGCTGTGGACACAGCGCCGCCTCCTGCAGATGGAGACTTCATCCCCTGCTGGAAGGACGTGGACTCTGACTTGAGGGCATCAATACAGTTGTTGATGATCTGATTGACCTTGTCCACTTCCTTGGCGATGGTGGAAATCTCTGCCACAGAACCCTGGGGATTGGCCTGAGGAGACATGTCTCGCTCCCTCTCTCTTTCACGCTCCCTCTCTCTCTCACGCTCCCTCTCTCTTTCTCGCTCCCTCTCTCTTTCACGCTCCCTCTCTCTGTCTCTGTCTCTCTCCACAGAACCTCTCACCTCCATGTAGTTGATCTTGGCGGGCTTGTGTGCTGGAGTTTCTATCACCTCTTGTAGCTTATAAGGATCTATCTCACCAGGAGGAAGGTAGGGCATTCTGGACAGACTGTCCCCAGAGGTGAGCTTCTGGGAGCCCCCACTGCCCGCCTCTATGCCCCCTTCACCTCCGTACTTGAGCTCAATCAAAGTCCTCTGGATGCGGCTCATCTTCCTCTCCTTCTCCTCCATGATCCTCCTTTTTCTCAGGCAGTGCATCACACAGCCCAGGAACAGCAGCATGCCAAACAGGCAGCCCAGGATGGTCATAATGTAGTGTGTGGCTGAGGACTGGTTAACGGCACGCTCATCTCTGGCTCTGCGACCTGTGGAGATGGTGAGGCAGGTGTGGTTGAAGCGCAGAGAGTTGCGAATAGATGCCACGCAGTAGGTATAGTTGGTGTTGGGCGTCAGGTTCTTCAGCTCAATGTCCTCTCTCTGACTCGCTAGGTTCTGGATGTCTGTGAAGAAGCTGTTGTTGTACAGCACCAGGATGTACATCTTCCTGAAGGGATGAGGGATCTGCACCGTGATGACCGCACTCGAGTGGAGCACCTGCTTCAGCACCATGACGGGTTTGGCGTCGGAGATGATCGCGTTAATATTGATGATCTCGTCTGGAGGGGTCCCAGAGGCGCAGTCGTCTAGCCCACAGGGGGACACAAAGTCTGGGGGCAGCGTGGTGAAGTCCCCCAGACCCACAAACAGAGGCGTGACACTGCTGCCGTCGTCCGAGCACACTGTACTCAGCATGGAGAGTGCGTTGCCCTGGCTGGGGATGTGGGGGTTCTGGTTGAGCAGGTTGTACCCGGAGAAGCCACGAGGGGCGTCACACACCATACGCTCACTGGTGCGGTTGGGGAACAAGGAGAGCCAGCGCAGGAAGCTCAGCAGCTCACAGGAGCAGTTGAATGGGTTGGTGTAAAGCTCACACGTGGTCAGCTTGGTCAGCCCAGAGAACAGACTGCCGTCCAAAACCTGGATCCTGAAAACACAAAGAAACGGGACAGTTAAGACAGTTACAAAAGAACTGTCAACTGTCATTTACAACATTTTTTTAGAGTAGAGGTCAGATAAAAATATCAAACCAAAGACTCAACAAGGACCAAAACAATGAAGATCATGACAAAAACTGGACTTGAAGTCCAATTTAACGCATTTGTATAAATAATCTCTAGCAGACATAAGGCTATAACAATGTTTTTTATTTTTACATTTCCCCACAACTTTAAATTAAGTTTACACTTTTCCAAATATATTGATTACATATTTTTCATAATCATCCACCATAATATCTTCAATGTTAGGGTTCAGTTGACTTCTTCATCCTTCTTTCCAATCACCTACAGCATAGAGTCCATAAAGGTGTTATTTTGTAATAGTGCTGTGTCATAGAAACCATGAGTTAAAGTAAGTAACTCAACCTAAAACCCAAACATCAGAACAATGGGGAGTACCTGTTCATGGAGAGGTCGATGTTCTCGATATTGGGGCACTCCCAGAAGGTGTTGGGGGTTACGGTCTCGATGAGGTTGGCCTGCAGATACAGGTACTGCAGCTTCCCCAGGCCACGCAGCATGCCCTCCGTCAGGTTCCTCAGCTTGTTGAAACCCATCTGGAGAACCTGGAGGAGAGAACGAGAGGGATTAGCCTGGATCTGAACAGAGGTGTGAGTGCCAGACATGAGCGCTGTACACAAGCTCGAACAAAGAGGAGAGAGGAGGAGAAGATGTGTTCACTCGCTGCTCCTGGCATCAGTCCACACAGAAACGCTTGTGAGGGTAGGATGCAGTGTGGTGAAGTGTATGGTAACCTTTTCTAACAGACAGGTTCTGTAAAATGCTCTATTCTGGTCTTTTAAATGACTTCTGGACAACTTAGCCTTTGTATTTTACGGTGTATATCTTAAACAGACTATCCTTTTTCTATCCCATGAACCGTTATACACTCCGTTAAAGTAATCACACAAACATCCCCTACATCACCTTCATGATTCATGTAGCTGATTGATGGTTAAAATTCACAGTTCATTTCAGTTCATTGTCAGATCCAGAAGTCATTACATTCAAGGCACAGAAAACAGGTCCACAATAAAACGTCAAGACAACGGCTCCAGCACACTCCACAGCTCCAATGCCATCACACCTAGAAACAGAAGTTACAGCGAACCCTTAAAAATAGTATGAGTGACACAAAGGTAACGCTTTTTAACTATCAACAGCTATCGCAAGTAGCCAATGGAAATAGTTGACTTAAGTGTCAAGGTCTGCCCACAGGCCATTCTGCCACATTTACAAGTTACAGTTTGGCTGTTGTTAACTACAGTATATTACACACATACTATTACACATTGACTTAATGCCTAAAATACACAAAAAACTACAACAGAAAAGCAAAACATCGTTACCTTTAATTATTTTTGCGGGAGCAGTGCCGTTGGTAACCCTTTTTAGCCAATGTAGCAAAGTTTGGTGTTATTCTAGTAGTGGCTATTCTCAAAACTGATTTTCAATGAACAAGCAACTGCAATTGTCTCAGACAACTATAAAATGACAAATGTGCCATACTTGACTCTCAAGTTTTTTATTAAATACTTTGCGGGCCGGATCAAAATGCCAAAAGGGCCCCTGGGCCTTAGTTTGCCCCCCTCTGCACAATTGGGATGGCGGGTGAAATGCCTTGCCAAATGACACAACCATAGTGTGAGCCACTGCTGCCTCCCTGTGGCCCCTGGTTCTTAGCAGTCTCCCATTCGAATACTAACCAGGCCCAGCCCTGCTTAGCGTCTGTGATCTGGCATTCAGAGCAGCTCACCCAGCTCAGCCTGCACTCAGAGCAGCTCACCCAGCTCAGCCTGCACTCGGAGCAGCTCACCCAGCTCAGCCTGCACTCGGAGCAGCGCACCCAGCTCAGCCTGCACTCAGAGCAGCTCACCCAGCTCAGCCTGCACTCGGAGCAGCTCACCCAGCTCAGCCTGCACTCGGAGCAGCGCACCCAGCTCAGCCTGCACTCGGAGCAGCGCACCCAGCTCAGCCTGCACTCGGAGCAGCTCACCCAGCTCAGCCTGCACTCGGAGCAGCTCACCCAGCACTCGGAGCAGCTCACCCAGCTCAGCCTGCCCTCGGAGCAGCTCACCCAGCTCAGCCTGCACTCGGAGCAGCTCACCCAGCACTCGGAGCAGCTCACCCAGCTCAGCCTGCACTCGGAGCAGCTCACCCAGCTCAGCCTGCACTCGGAGCAGCGCACCCAGCTCAGCCTGCACTCGGAGCAGCGCACCCAGCTCAGCCTGCACTCGGAGCAGCTCACCCAGCTCAGCCTGCACTCGGAGCAGCTCACCCAGCACTCGGAGCAGCTCACCCAGCTCAGACTGCACTCGGAGCAGCTCACCCAGCTCAGCCTGCCCTCGGAGCAGCTCACCCAGCTCAGCCTGCAAGAACTACACAGCGTTGAAAGTAATGAGTGCAGTTCAGACAGGCCTCGAAGCACGAGGACGAGGCAGTGGGGGTGCTGTAGCGCTCTATATTTTTTCTTTTAGGAGTCTGAATTCACTGGCACCACAGCCCTCTGCAAGCTTTATTCAGATATAAATGTAGTTATTGTGTGAATGTGTGGTTGCAAGACCTCTCATTCACGCAATAACTAACTATGTATTTAGGGAAAAACCTCTGCAAAGGGCTGCAGTTTTTGGTGAAAGTAGAATCCCATTGGAATGATTCCGCAGCACCTCCACTGCACCTCCACATCCTCCTCCACAGCACCTCCACTGCACCTCCACATCCTCCTCCACAGCACCTCCACATCCTCCTCCACAGAATTTCTACATCCTCCTGCATAGCACCTCCACATGTTCCTCCATAGCACCTCCACATCCTCCTCCACAGTACCTCCACAGCCTCCTGCACAGCACCTCCACATCCTCCTCCATAGCACCTCCACAGCACCTCCACTGCAGCTCTGCATCCTCTTCCATAGCACCTCCACATCATCCTCCTCTACTGCACCTCCACTGCACCTGGAGGAGGAAAATCCTTTGCAAGGGGCTGCAACGTCTGGTGAAAATGGAATTCCATTATAATGAATCCGCAGCACCTCCTTGCACCTCCACATCCTTCTCCACAGCACCTCCACATCCTCCTCAACAGCACCTCCTCATCCTCCTCCACATCCTCCTCCACAGCATCTCCACATCCTCTACCACAGCAGCTCCACATCCTCCCCAATAGCATCTCCACAGCACCTCCACATCCTCCGCCATATCATTCTCTACTGCACCTCCACATCCTCCTGCACAGCACCTCCACATCCTTCTCCACAGCACCACATCCTCTTCCACAGCACCTCCACATCCTCCTCCATAGCACCTCCACTACACATCTGCATCCTCTTCCATAGCACCTCCACATCAACCTCCTCTACAGCACCTCCACATCCTCCTCCACAGCACCTCCACATCCTCTTCCACTGCACCTCCACTGCACCTCTACCTTCTCCTGCACAGCACCTCCACATCCTTCTTCACAGCACCTCCACATCCTCCTCCACAGCACCTCCACATCCTTGTCCATAGCACCTCCTTTGCATCTCCACATTCTCCTCCACAGCACCTCCACATCCTCCTCTACAGCACCTCCACATCCTCTTCCACAGTACCTCCACATCCTCCTCCACGGCGCCTCCACAGCACTTCCAATGAGATCTGAGTTACTCTTCTCATATTACTTATAATAGTGTGTGCAGTCTGAGCGAGGCGTAAGGTGTCCAAAGTCATTCAAAATAATGTCTGTGTATGTCCAGGTTGTGGTCGTGTTGGTTACCTGCAGGTTGAAGAGGGCAGAGAAGGCCCCGTCCTCCACGTAGCTGACTTCATTCTTGGTCAGGTTCAGGTAGGTCAGGTTCCCAAAGCGACTCAGGGACGAGTAGTGCACTGAGCGGATCTTGTTCTCGTTCAGACGCAGGTCAATGATCGTGCTGTGGACACAACATGCAATGAAGAATGTTAACCGCAATATTTGTACCATATTTTTAAGTAACTTTTTTTTTATGTCTCATTTTGAAATATCTGGTTTATTTGTCAAGCCAAAGCTAAGATGGTGGCGTGTTCCATCATTGAGCAAACTAAAGATAAGCGAAAAGTATGTTGTGAAATCTGCAATTATAACAATTAAGCATTTATTATTGCAAATTAAGCATAATGGCTGTTGGACAATTAATGTTGAAGTAAGATACTTTCTTCGTCTTGCATTTGTGCGCAAAACACAAATCAACATGACCTTTCGTATTCAAACCTGAACATAATGATGCTTTCAGTATTTTTCCCGTTGTGGTCAATCTAATAGATTCTTGTATTCGGTGTTGTATGTTGTCCTTGTTCTGCTGCCACACTGATGAGCCAAAGTAAAATGTTTACCACTCCAAACAATAAAATTATATCACGTTTTCTAACCCTCTAAAGCTAAGATGAGGTCATAGGTCAGGGGTCAAGGTAAAGTCGATTGCCCGGAGGTTTTGTATTCTTCCACGGTACACATAAACCATCAGAACAAGACTGTAAATCTTTCTCTCCCTGTGGTTCCTTCGTGGAACTGGGAGGAACTGTTTAGTCCGGGGATTGGCAACCCGTGGCTCCCGGCTCTGAAGCCCCTCTGCAGCGGCTCCCTGGAGCTTTACAAAAATATACAGGGCATCTGGGGCTTTTAAAGGCAATAACAATAAACCCTCTCTTAGAATAAAGTCATATTTCTTTGTTACAGATGCGAGCGTGTTTGTATTTCCTCCTTAAATCTCCGCTGTTGTAGCTCAGTAACAGTGTGTATGTCTGTACATCATGCGTTTCTGTGCGTAGCTACAGCGCACACGACACGTGCACATGACACGTGCACACGCCCGCTCGTCCTCCTCCTCCTCGGCTGCACTCCTCATGCGTTTCATGGGGGCAACTTCACAGAGGTTCTTGAATGAACTTAGATATGTGAATGTAGATGTTTGACTATGGTTATTGTAAATAGTTCATATCGGGGGTTTAGTTGATTAACAAGATACTTGTTAAGTTAAGTTAAGTTAAGTTAAATGGGGCTGATCATTATAGAGCTATTGTATTTTATTCTTATTTTATACATATCTTATTTTGTTTATAATACTTTACTGTCACTACTGGTCGGTTGCACATGTAACAAAAAGAATTTCCCCTTGGGGATAAATAAAAGTAATTCTGATTCTGATGGTCCTGCTTTACTGCATTATGTGACTTCACTGACTGCAGCGCACACCGACTTGTGTCAGAACCACCGACACTGAAAGGCTGAAGTCTGGAGAGAGAGAGAGGAATGAAGCCGCTCAGGCTGGGGCTGCGGAGGCGAAGAGAGGCGCGCTGAAAAACGTCCGGTTTTAGTTCAGTCTCAATCCTTTGTTATACCAGGTAAAACAGCTATAAAATGTCAACAGTTTAATTTTTGTCATTCTATAATTTCATAAATGCAACAGTATAGTTCTTTTACAGTGGATGTCAAAAAAATTGGAAACAAAAGTTTTAATCAGTATCTTGTATGACCTCCTTTTGCTTTAAAAACTTCTGTCAAACATACTAGAAATAAGCTTTTGGATAAATTCAAATCCCTCTTAGTATAGTAGAACTATATATAAAACATTATACACTGTGTTGTCATCATTTTGAGGGTCAAACAGGTTTTGTGGCTCCAGATGAATTTTATTTAGGGGAGGGGCCAAAAATAGCTCTTTTGACAGTAAAGGTTTCTGACCCCTGGTTTAGTCTAATATAGGAAGCTAATATAGGAAATTATTTCACGTTCACATCAAAGTCTCTACTCTGAGTTCTATTTCATTCCTACTGACCGCCAGTGGTGGTGCTTCAGCACTGAATGATTCCATTGCGTAGTGAATCATTCAGTGCTTAAGACCCACCTCTGGTGTTCATCCAGGATGCATAGAACTGTAGTTACATTTGTAACTTTTGTTTTAACCTCTCTTTATGGAACGTATTGAGTTTGAATAATGTTATATGCATTCTGCACTAGAAATAATACTGTTGCTTTAAAAAACACCAAAAGATAAAGTCCCAAACTTACTTTACTGCAGTTTTTCTGTTGTGTAAAACTAAAACTGATTGGTAAATGTGTATGAAATGCATTGAAATTCTAATTCCAGAATGAAGAAAAACATAATTACGAGGTCAGTTTGATGACCATATTGCCAATTGGGGCCATTTAAACAGAAAATATACCATGCTGTTACAAAAGGTCCAATATTAAAACATAGAACAAAATATAATTTTGCTTCTGAGGAGGAAACTTTTGTTGTATCATGTTGAAGGTACCCTTAATAAAGTAGATATGTTAAAATTGTATTTAAAAATATCTAAATCAACAGTTTTGTAGGACGACCCATGTGGTGTTTTGATGTTCGTGTCAGTAATGTCTGGCCCACTGACCTGTTGATGTGCGCCGGGATGGCCTCGAACGGTGGCTGGTTCTGGCTGCAGATGGCCAGCCACACGTAGCCCTTCTCTCCCTCAATGAGCCAGCAGTCCGACGCCACCGGGGGCAGCAGACCGACGACGGCGAGCAGAGCCAGCCAACACACGCCCCACCTGGCCACTGCTGCTGTCCTTGGCCCTTTTCTGGTCCCGTTCTGCCCATTCTGCCCCGGCCGACCACTCAACGTTTGCACCACCTCCAGCTCCATCCTCAGCCACCAACCCACCAGGCTTTTCTTACCAGCTAAAACCAAAATATCGCGCCATTTCAAAGGACCAGTTCTACCAAATTTGACGTCTTAAAATTCTCTCTTCCAGGCATTGGCTGTATAACAAATATGAAATTTTCTGGCAATTGCAATTAGAAACCTATATTTGCTTCACCGTGCACATTTGAAACACATCCAGACGCACTAACATGAAAACTGAAAATGTAACTGCTAAACAAAGCCAAGAATTCCATGACATAATTGGCATTTTTTTACAATTAGAGAAAAATGGAAACAGGTTTGCTTGCAGACATTAAGGAAAGCGTCTATTTAACTGTTCTCATAGCCCTAACTGTCAGTCCGTGTTCTCTAACTCGTCAGTAGGTTATGTTGGCACACTGCGTTGGCGCACTGTGTCGGTGTGGCAGGCTTCGGGGCTGTGGTGAGGCCTGATTGGTTGCAGATGCTCATGTCTTCAGGGGCCATGCTCTCTTCTGATTGGTGGAGCTGTTCCTCTCTGGATTCCCCATGGCGCTGTGTGCTGTGCTGGTGGTGCTGGTGTGTGGAGCGCACCCTAGAGGCAGAAGAGAGAAGGAAGGAGTCAGAGGAGGCAGACTTTATACAGAGCCAAAAATACTATACAGCCTTATGTAACGCTGCAGAGAAGGGACAGGAAACTGTACAAGAAGACACCTCTCAAGACACTTTTTTCAAGGCGAGTTTATTAAGCCTGGAACCCTCTCCAGTCTGACGTGAGGTTGTGGAACTGGTTATCACTATATTGAAGAAAAAAAAAAAAAGAATCCTATGAACATTATCTGTACTTTTCTGTGTAGTTTCTTCTGTCTCTTGTTTAAATGTGTATTTTTTTATTATTATTTTTTACGTGGTTTAATAAAGGTTAATAAATAAATGAATAAATACATTCTTAGAGCACAATTTGTACACAAAGTAATTCAAGTGCGTTACAGAGCCAGGAAAGATACATCAAATCACAATATATACAAATAAAAACCATAAATAATAAAAAGCACAGCTAAACACATTGTAGATTGTCAGTGTAGAGGCCTGTGTCATATCTGGATTGTTCCACATGATAATGGTGGGCCACCTGGTAACACAGTTTCTCCAACAGTTAGTATTTCCCTGCGAATTGTAAGCACTTTGACATGTTCCCCAACGAAACTCCCTAAAAACATGTGATTTCGTTTTCCATTTGTGATGTAAATATATTTTTATATATTTGGTAGAATGGCTTATACGGTTAATACATTCACATAATTTAGATATCATTCCCCTTGAAAGAACAGATTTATTTTTTCATATTTTCTGTCTGAAAGACTTTGTGAGACAGGACAGCTGGAGCTTGAAATTGGGAGAGAAAATGATGAGACATTCGACAAACGGTCACAGCTGGCAATCAAACCCACAATGCAAGTGGCTGTATCAATCACTGCATCAGATACATCGTAGCTCCGACCATAAACGATAAACCATAGACCATAAACGATAACTAGCGATCGGGCGGCGTTATTCCCATGACCTGCCAGACAGCGTCCTGGAAACCGAAGTTCCAGGGGGATATAGTTGCAAAGCTAAAACTTAAAGGAATTGACGGAAGAGCACCCTGTGGCCTAATTTGACACAACACAGGAAACCTCACCCGGCCCAGACACCCAAAGGATTGACAGGTTGATTGCTCTTTCTCGATTCTGTGGGTGGTGGTGCATGAGCTGGCCCCTATACAGAGGAGTACCCCGCCTAAGGCCTAAAGTCACTGGGATAGGCTCCAGTCCCCCGCGACCCCTAACACAAGTGGTAGAAAATGAATTAAAAATGAAAGGCTGCACCACTCAGCCGTTCACCCAGATCGCCTTCATCAGCGTAATATGCCTGTTTTACGGACGAGAAAACTATAATCTTGTGTCATAGTGTCGCTACCACACAGCTGCATGTTATGTTCAGAAAGATTTCCTGAAAAAAAAAGAAAAACCAAAAGCGAAGGATAAAACGAGCAAACAATGGAAGCACCATGTGTGTAAGAGTGCTTTTGCCTTAGCCGTATGAGAGCAGGTCATGGTTAGTCCTGGTCCTATCAGGCCGAGGTGTGACCCTGCTCACTATCTCTGTCATTAATCAGCTCCAAATAAGAGAGAAACAGCTGATGTCTGAGGAAACCGCAGAGGAGAAGGAGGAGAAGGTCAGGAGGAACGAGATGGAGACGCAGAGGAAGAGAGAAAGCGATGAGGAGAAGGTCAGGAGGAGAAGATATAAAAAAAGTAATGCAAAAAAATTGGCACAGGATTAAAAGTAATATACTGATCATTTTTAAAGCAAATAACACAATTCTGAGCCCAGACTACTTCAACTTAGACATCTTCTTTTTGGCTGGTCTCACACAATCCTGCGTAAGTGAGTGAAAGAGCAGGATGTGACACGTGCAGGGGGTGGAGCCAGCTCTCCTCTCCATGTTTGTAGTTTTTCCAGGCTGTTGTTTCATGAACACGGCGGTGAAAGAGGCAGCTGTGTGTGCTGGCATCAGTTCACTGAGCTCATAGAAAGTTACATCTGCACATCAATGAACCAGCTCCAAACTCAAACTAAATACTCACAACATATTCAAAAATATTCAAGACTTTTGACACATTTCTCAAAAGTTCACACCTGCTAAATCAAATTCTAAATCTGTGTTTGCATGGCTATGGAGGATTGTTCCACAGTTACCATGGTGACACAAGGGCAAGGTGACACATTCGCAAACATGGCATGAAAAGTTTTAGATGGTATGAAAACTGAAGAAAACACATTTTCAGGAGCTCTCAGGATCAAAGAAGGAAAAGCGACTGCCACATTAGCCAAAACATAGAGCCAAAGTAAAAAGTAGATCACACTAGAGTCTTAGAATAAGTTTTGTATTTAGTATTTTAAAATCACTGGGCTGATTGAAAACTCTTATGTGAGGACAGCATCTCCAGCGCTATTCGCCTTACTCTGCCCCGCCCATTCTTACTTCTACGATCTACTGCTACTGATCGGCGCTATGTATTAGCACTTTGAGATTTCCTTTAAATGTAAAGTGGATTATAGATAAATAGTATTATTATTATTTCTGGGTTAGACGCACTGCACTGCTCCGGGGTTTGAAAACTCTGTCTTTGTAGAATGTATTTACTATTGAGATTGGCAGCTCTGTGTGAAGTCATACAAGCAGAAGGAAGGGAGGCGCCCGTGGCAACTTCTGGAGTAAATGATTAGATGCAGTCAGCAGCGCGTCATAGTGGGGGGCGTGGTCCGGTGTGGGGGAAAACTCTCAGTTAATTCAATAGAAAACTACTTTTTCCCTCTATCAAGACATTTCTTGGTGAATTATATGTATTTTTAGCACAACTGAAGAGTCTTAATGGAGGTTGTTAACATGGTGTTATGGCAGAAAAAGGTTGATTATCATTTAATTTTTATTTTTTTGTTGTAGTTGTTAAAATAAGCTGGCAGCACTACCACTGCAGTGACATTCAGCCCACAGCTACTTTAAGCATTCTTAGCATTTATACAAGTTTAAGCCATTGGACAGCTTTATTCTTCTCCATGTTGTCATATCTGTATTGGGCACACCATAACTCTTAGAGTCTGTGATTCCACTTGTTCTCTTGCTCTTCCACATTAAAATGAATGACCTCCACAGATGTTCCTTAGTGGGCGTTCTCTCGGATGCAGACTGTACATATGAACGCTCATGGTCCCATAAGGAGTTTCATTATCAACAGAAAGGTTAATGATTCTAACCAGAAAACAGTTGGCTAATGCTAGCTAGCCACTGCAATGTCGTTTGAAACAAAATTACAACATAAATCATCTCACTACTAACTCAGTTATTTATGGTCAGATTGTTTTAAGCTCAGATCACAGAGCTTCAGACAGAGCAGTGCCTCTGGTATGATTCATACCCCAAAGGAATGTTGAAAGGAATCAATAACATACATAATCCAACAGCTCCATAAAGATCAGAATGTGCTGTGTAATCAAACAAGGGTAAAAAGTTGCATTTCTACACAATACTTTAACCCTGAAGACAATTAAAGGCATGCTTTAGCACATAGCACAAAAATATTATCTTATTATTGTTACTGAGAGAGAATTTAAAGAGAGAGATGTCCATTTTGGTAATATCCCCCACCCCCTGGTGCGCTTCAGTCGCATCCCTGTGTGTTCAAAGCCTTTCCCTCTGACTATGACTTCTCCCACTGAGAGCAGTCTGCACACAGATCCTACACACACACACACACACACACACACACACATGCAAGAAAGCTTTACATTCAGTGTGGGAATTTAGTTTGACTTACTGCTTTAACAGTGCAATAACATTATTCACTAAGTACCAGAAAAAGCTTAATATGTCTCCAGTCACATCTTTGTGTCTATTCCGGTCTCATGTTTATGTTTACTGTTGGTCACATGTTTGTGTTTACTCCCGGTCACATGTTTGTGTTTACTGTTGGTCACATGTTTGTGTTTACTGTCGGTCTCATGTTTATGTTTACTGTCAGTCACATGTTTGTGTTTACGCCCGGTCACATGTTTGTGTTTACTCCCGGTCACATGTTTGTGTTTACTGTTGGTCACATGTTTGTGTTTACTGTCGGTCTCATGTATATGTTTACTGTCGGTCACATGTTTGTGTTTACTGTCGGTCACATGTTTGTGTTTACTGTTGGTCATATGTTTGTGTTTACGCCCGGTCTCATGTTTATGTTTACTCCCGGTCACATGTTTGTGTTTACTGTTGGTCACATGTTTGTGTTTACTCCCGGTCACATGTTTGTGTTTACCCCCGGTCACATGTTTGTGTTTACTCCCGGTCACATGTTTGTGTTTACCCCCGGTCACATGTTTATGTTTACTGTCGGTCACATGTTTGTGTTTACTGTCGGTCACATGTTTATGTTTACTGTCGGTCACATGTTTGTGTTTACTGTCAGTCACATGTTTATGTTTACTGTCGGTCACATGTTTGTGTTTACTGTCGGTCACATGTTTATGTTTACTGTCGGTCACATGTTTGTGTTTACTCCCGGTTACATGTTTGTGTTTACTCCCGGTCACATGTTTGTGTTTACTCCCGGTCACATGTTTGTGTTTACCCCCGGTCACATGTTTGTGTTTACTCCCGGTCACATGTTTGTGTTTACTGTTGGTCACATGTTTGTGTTTACTCCCGGTCACATGTTTGTGTTTACCCCCGGTCACATGTTTGTGTTTACGCCCGGTCTCATGTTTATGTTTACTCCCGGTCACATGTTTGTGTTTACTGTTGGTCACATGTTTGTGTTTACTCCCGGTCACATGTTTGTGTTTACTCCCGGTCACATGTTTGTGTTTACTCCCGGTCACATGTTTGTGTTTACCCCCGGTCACATGTTTATGTTTACTGTCGGTCACATGTTTGTGTTTACTGTCGGTCACATGTTTATGTTTACTGTCGGTCACATGTTTGTGTTTACTCCCGGTCACATGTTTGTGTTTACTCCCGGTCACATGTTTGTGTTTACCCCCGGTCACATGTTTGTGTTTACTCCCGGTCACATGTTTGTGTTTACTCCCGGTCACATGTTTGTGTTTACTCCCGGTCACATGTTTGTGTTTACTCCCGGTCACATGTTTGTGTTTACCCCCGGTCACATGTTTGTGTTTACTCCCGGTCACATGTTTGTGTTTACTCCCGGTCACATGTTTGTGTTTACTCCCGGTCACATGTTTGTGTTTACGCCCGGTCACATGTTTGTGTTTACTGTCGGTCACATGTTTGTGTTTACTCCCGGTCACATGTTTGTGTTTACTCCCGGTCACATGTTTGTGTTTCCACCCGGTCACATGTTTGTGTTTACTGTCGGTCACATGTTTGTGTTTACCGCTGTCACATGTTTGTGTTTACCGCCGGTCACATGTTTGTGTTTACCCTCGGTCACATGTTTGTGTTTACTCCCGGTCACATGTTTGTGTTTACCCCCGGTCACATGTTTGTGTTTACTCCCGGTCACATGTTTGTGTTCACTGTCGGTCACATGTTTGTGTTTACTCCCGGTCACATGTTTGTGTTTACTCCCGGTCACATGTTTGTGTTTACTCCCGGTCACATGTTTGTGTTTACACCCGGTCACATGTTTGTGTTTACTCCCGGTCACATGTTTGTGTTTACACCCGGTCACATGTTTGTGTTTACTCCCGGTCACATGTTTGTGTTTACGCCCGGTCACATGTTTGTGTTTACTGTCGGTCACATGTTTGTGTTTACCCCCGGTCACATGTTTGTGTTTACTCCCGGTCACATGTTTGTGTTTACCCCCGGTCACATGTTTGTGTTTACTCCCGGTCACATGTTTGTGTTTACTCCCGGTCACATGTTTGTGTTCACTGTCGGTCACATGTTTGTGTTTACTCCCGGTCACATGTTTATGTTTACTGTCGGTCACATGTTTGTGTTTACTCCCGGTCAGCCCCCCCTCCTGGTTGTTTTGGGTCTTGACACACACAGGTCCAGGAGATCAGAGAAAGACCAAACAGTCAGTTTAGCAGAGCTTCAACAGCAGTAGATGAGCCATAGGAAGTGTACAGTTCATATTTGAAACCAGCACAGGAGTGTTAGCTAACGGCTAACACTTTGTGATGTGACGAGTGGATATGGATTACAGCCATGATGGATCTGCTCCTCAGACAGACCCTCTGCGCTCAAAGACGCTCTTCACTAGATCTGTACACGTCAGAACACTGAGGAAGAGGAGCAGAGGGTTGGGTACCACCTTAGAAATACAAATAGAGAAGAAAAGGCAGGGTCATAAATAGTCTTTTAGGTTTGATATGAGACATTTAAGGTCTCATATATATATAAAAAAAAGGGTTAAGGTGTTTAATAGGAACACCAGTTTTTCAATTACTTTTTCCACACAGAATTATCAGAAAACATTTAAGAAAACTGCCTCACTCTTCATGAATTTATTGATACGTTTCGGTCCTTCTGAACTTCTTTAGGCAGACCTATCTGAATTAAATAAAGAATGTGCATGATTTTTGCGTATTATATTATATGTTCTGTTTGTTGTGTATGGGGTGAGATTTGTTTCATATTAATTTATTGACGCAAAAAGAAAGATTAATTCAAAATCCCAGAATTTTTCACAATCCCTGACTTGCATTTATGGATTTATGCACGCAAAATTAGATTTGCATATATATATTTGTGAATAAAACATATTTTTGTTTTGTGAATCTGTGTTTTTGCATGCGAGAATCTGATACTGAATTTGAGGATCACCTAAATTGTGCATTCTTCACCTTTGTGAATGTGGATATTTATGAGACAAATGTTACACATTTTGTAAAAAATATCTATGCAGAATTTTGGATTCACGCAAAATCCGGATTTATTCAAAAAGTTAGACTTGCATGCAGAATTTTTTCACACAAATTCTCAATTGTAAAAATTAAGTTACATTTTATTTTGAAATCTGTAGTTTTGCATGTGAGTGTGTGACTTTGCATTTGTGGATCGCTCACCACGTGCATTCATCCTCTGATCTCGCCGAGGATCTTTTTGACACAAACATTCCACGTTTCTGCACTCTCTCAACTCATTCAGAAGACAGCGCTGTTCCTCTGGTAACCACTAGGGGCAGTGTTGGTGTTTTTTTTTTTAGCCTTTCCCGGTTCCGTCACATACAAATGAATGAAGCCAATCCCCTTATTAAAGTATATAAAACTTGTTATTTCATGATATTTATGGCATTTATCTGCTATCCTCACCTGTAACATGTAAAAAGAATGGTTTGTGGTCGCTAGATGCTCACAAGAAGCACAAAGAAGTCAGTAAGCCTTTAGCTCACATGACAGTTTATTTAAAAAAAAATTCAAAATGGATTATTCATAACTTGCGTGTTTTGTGAGCTAATGCTAACGGCTATAGGGAAAATATATGAGGTCGTGTTGCTAAGTGGTCGATAGCATGAGCAGTGAATGCCGTGTCTAATTATTTAAATGTCTACGCTGAAATACTATGCTGCTAGCTAGAACAACGATAAACATATGTTATGTAACCCATCCAGCGACTTCACTCTGGTCTCTCTCCGCCATTTTTTTGGGTAATAAGCATGGATGTATTAAATGAACGTATTGTATTAAATTAAATGATGTATTAAATGAATGTATTAAATGGTTTTATTATAGTTCTATGGTAATAAGGGTCCGTCTACATCCGGAAATGCCCTTCTATACAGTTAAAGTTGGTCAGCACTGCCCCTAGTGGTTACCAGAGGAACAGCGCTGTCTTCTGAATGAGTTGAGAGAGTGCAGAAACGCGGAATATTTGTGTTAAAAAGATCCTCGGCGAGATCAGAGGATGAATGCACGTGGTGAGCGATCCACAAATGCAAAGTCACACACTCACATGCAAAACTACAGATTTCAAAATAAAATGTAACTTAATTTTTACAATTGAGAATTTGTGTGAAAAAATTCTGCATGCAAGTCTAACTTTTTGAATAAATCCGGATTTTGCGTGAATCCAAAATTCTGCATAGATATTTTTTTACAAAATGTGTAACATTTGTCTCATAAATATCCACATTCACAAAGGTGAAGAATGCACAATTTAGGTGATCCTCAAATTCAGTATCAGATTCTCGCATGCAAAAACACAGATTCACAAAACAAAAATATGTTTTATTCACAAATATATATATGCAAATCTAATTTTGCGTGCATAAATCCATAAATGCAAGTCAGGGATTGTGAAAAAATCTGGGATTTTGAATTAATCTTTCTTTTTGCGTCAATAAATTAATATGAAATAAATCTCACCTTATAGTTGTGAAGGTCAGCCATATAAAGAAGCGTCAGATGGCTGGAGCTGCAGCTCAGGGCAGCAGAGGTGTTCTCAGAGAGGATGAGCTACTTCTAGCCGCTGTTAGCCGCTGTTAGCGGCTAGAAGTAGGTTAACAGCCTTTCAACTTTGGGATTCAATAAGAACTTTATTAAACTTGACCTAAGCAGAGGTAGCTGTCACTTGAACAGACAAGTTTTAAAGACTGATGGGTGAGATCACTGCGCAATACTGCAAACCAAACACAGGGGGCTGAATGTGTCTGACTGACGCTAAATACAGATGTTTCGACCTCCATCTGGAAGTCCTTTCTAATCTGAGGAGCTGGTTTGAGAAGCTAGATTGTTTTGTTGCATATGTTAAGTGGGCTAGGCGCTATCAGAAGCTGACCAGATTTCCTCTTTTTCCTGGACATGTCATCCTTTTGGGAGTTATTTCTCAATTACCCCCAAATGTCCGGAATTTTAACTCTGTAGCACTCAACAGCTTTGTGTGGGCCACATTTCTAAGTTTTGGTGACAGTCTTGTCACGTCTGATCAGAGACGATCAGCAG
>CM033622.1:3745182-3810182 GCA_019453435.1 Rhinogobius similis
GTATTGTTCCGGGAGTGGCCTCTAGGGTAGAGTTTAGAGAAAAAAAAATTCAAGCCCGACCCACCGAGACCGCCCCCGTACTGTCTGAACCCGACCCGAGCCAGCGTGGGTACTGTCCAACCCGACTTGGAGTCATTTGCTGCATGATTCGACCCGACCGCAGCCGCATGCTTTCATTAAGGCGTCTTTTCTCATGTAACTTATTTTGACCACTTTATCAGAGGATGAGGAGGAAAACAACACCGCACTCTTTCGCCGTGGAGCACGTTACAAAACATGTGTGCGCGTCTTCCCCCTGGGCCCGAACCGGCCCGGCCCATCAATGTAAATGTCTCATGTTCCAACGTGGACACCTGCCGCTTATAGTCAGGTGTGGCTTATATATGCACATAGTTGTTTTTCTTTGTAAATATGGCTGGTGCGGCTTATACTCAGGAGCGCTCAATAGTCCGCATTTTACGGTAACATTTGACACTGTGACATCCCTAATGCAGAGTGACGATTCTTCATTGAAAAAATCCAGAGCAAAGGTTCAAGAAGCCTCTGACTCTCTTGGATCGATGGTTAAAGCCTTGCTCTGATGAACAGCCTGGGGCCTCGCCTTGGTCTTGTATAAATTGAATACAAATATATAAATAATAGTAAAGAAGAAGACCCCCTCCCCCTCTAATGCCACACCCACAGAAAAAGACACAAAAAGTTGAATAAATGAGCGGCTCCAGATCCAGCCGGTTGCTCTGAAGCCTGTTACATCAGCCGTGTGTCTGGGCTGAGGACTGGAAGGAATCCACTTCTGAGGCAACGGACCGCGGCTTCAGGAAACAGTCTGCAATTTTACAAATCTACATATGATACATTTAAGGTGAGACTCTATAAAAAAAATCTTGAATTTAAAAATATCAATTATCAAACTTCTCCTGTGGTTTACTCACATAAATGTAAGAAAACATATATTACTAGTTTTTCATCATGTCATGTTTTCAGGTAGAAATAAAGCATGTCATGTGTAAAAATGGCCAAAAATACACCAAATGTATTGGTTCATGTTGTACACATATTAGTTACAAAAAACAATTACATTTTAGTTTTTAAGTGAACTAGATTTGACTGAAAATTGTCCTAGAAATATATATATATATATATATATATATATATATATATATATATATATATATATATATTTTTTTTTTTTTTTAACTCAAAACTTCAATAAATCAGTTTTAGAATTATATATTCGAATCGATATTAAAAACCCCTCTGTACGTTTCAACAAAATCTTGTAGAGTCCCAGACTGTAAAGTTTGGTGTGTGTGGGATTTATATTAAGAGGTGATTTTGTCCCGAGGGAGAAAAATGCATTTTAAGAAAACAGCTTTTGAAGTTACAATGTCCCAGAGAAATCTATGGATCAAGTGGATTCAATAGAAGAACAAAACGTTTTTAAGAGCAGACTGGACAAGTTTTTTGTTTCTTCATGAAAGCTGATATAGTGAGAGACTTTTGCCTGTAGTGTCTCGCCTGAGAGAAAACACCCGACTTCAACACCTGCAGTTCCAAATGTTGATTTATGAAACATGCTCAAAAGTGACCGGGCGATTAGGGCCAGTGGAAACGTGGCAAACATCCACGTGAAGATGTGGCAGTAAACACTGCACATGTGCTTATTGTGCTTATTATTTTACATTTTTTCAATATGGCCCACCCCTCAGTATGGAACGTAGAGAGGAGCGGCTGAAACACTGCATTTATCACTGTAACAGGAGCCTCGAATGACCCTGTGTTGCATCTTACCACCAAAGCAATTTTGTTCACCGACAACAGCAATAAAAACCTTTCTGATTCGGATTCGTCTGCTTAATCTTCAAGAACATCAGCTGTTTGGGAAAAAACACAAAAAAACAACAATTGAGATGAGAAAACTCTTCTCACTGAACGCTGACTTGATCTTGTGATAAAGCGCAGTATTTCCACTGATGCTAACTATATGTTGAGCACTTAGCAAAACAAAGCTAGCAAAGCATGTTAGCATCAGCTGTTTCCTGTTTATCGACGCACGCCGCTCGCTTCGTCAAGACCCAAACTATGATATTTCCAGTGCATAAAGCGCCTGACATTATCCTCGTGCACCATGTTGGAACCTTCAGATGTGACAGTCCATGACCCACAGACGTGAGGAGAGCCGCCACAAATGATCTCCCACGAGATCACTTCAGGCCACGCCTCCCTGAAGTCGTGCAGAGGCAAGTCGGCCTTAAAATCAGGCCAAAAATCTTGAGAAGTGTGCAGACTAACACAGAACTAAACATGCAAGGCCAGGGCTAAAACAGGAATAAAACAGGACCAAACAAACGTATCAAAATGAACCTGGGACCAAATAGGTACAAGTGTCACTTTGTCCCCACAGTGTGAGTAAGAGACTGTTACAGCCAACTATTTATTACTCAAGTGGGAGTGAAAGTGCGGGGTCTGGAAACAAAACAGTTAAATATAATCAAAAGTGACCAGCCTCCTCTAATGTGTGATAACGGATGCCCCTCATGTTATCCAGCCTAACCATATACACTCTGCTACACCCCCACTGAGGCGGTGCACATCATCATCATCACTGAGCGCGTGCAGGGGCAGCCGGGCATCATGGGTAACCCGCTCCCTCATCATTGCGCTTGTGTGGACGTGACAGCTCATCATGTCCGCGTCGCTCAGCCCGGGCCGGCGTGCCAAGGTCAGCTGACACACAGTCACATGACCAGCGCAGGGATCTGGGGCGGAGCCAGCGCAGGAGCGAGGACCGGGGGGAGGGGGGCCGTCTGCAGACACACGGATGACCGTCTGCTAATCTACTAATCCACTCATCTACAGAATATTCTTTCCATTAATTGAATAGTTCTTTAGAAAGTGAAATGCTTGTAAATATAAGATTTTGACCAACTTTGGCCCCGATGAAGCTGAGGTGAAGTCGCTGTGGGACGTCCTGATTGAGCATATGTACAGACAAAAAAGGTTTTTGGTCAAAAACACAATTTTTCATGTTCCTTATGTCTTTTTCAAGTAATTCCTGCTCTGTCTCAGATTGAAAAACTCTTCTCTCTCAGCACATGGCCTGTTTGGGAGTCTGCATATGGCCAAGAAAACAAGTTATTCCATTACTAGATTAGCTGATGGTTATCTTAATAATCAGTTACTTGTAATTAATTGATTAACTTTCATTTAATACATTTCAGCCTTAGAAGAGATTAAGCAATGGTATTATTTAGTAAGTGAGTAGTTTAAAATGGTTAAATATCAGGGGTGCTTGTGTGTGACTCTGGGTAAAAGGGACTTTTTCTCTCTTTTAACCACGTTGTAACACCGTTGTTCCCTCATTAAAAACATAGCTGCTGCATTTATGTTTATTCTGTTATTTCATGAATCCATCTTCTTCTGAGCTGCTTTTGAACCTGGTCAGAGCTGGAATCAAACTATGATGACTTTGTGTGTGGAGCAAACACAAACTTCTGCTCCTCCTTTGTGTGGAATAAGCTTTTAAAATGGCGTGTTCTCTGCGAGCCCATGACAGCACACGACGCAGGCTTCAGAAGGTGGAGTGGCTTCTGGCTCTGGGCTGGGCACAGGCACAATGTGTATCCCTCATTCAGATCATTTGTCATCATTAATACAGCTGGATCAATCTTTTATACAGTGGAATTCAACCCTGACACCATTGAGCAAATATTTAGTCCTCAAACAGGACGACAGAGGAGAATTTAATGATGTAACTTCAGCTTTATGTTTATCAAAACCATATGAAAACTTTGAGCTTCATATTTAAAGATTATAAATACTGTATGGTTCCAGCCAAAAGCAAAAGGGGGAGTGGATTAGGAACGTATTTCGGACACAGTTTTGGTGGTCAGCAATGAGTGTCTCCACTGTCTTAAGTGGACCGTACCGCCAAGTACAAGGGGTCCAGAGCGGACCCTGAGAGACTCCAGCGCCCAAAGTGGTCCAGCTCCTGGGCTCCGGGTGGGCTTTGACTCGGCCAGATGATTGGATCAGAGAGAACGCAGACTCAGCTCAAAAAAAGACGCACAAAGCATAGAGACAGAAAAGAATAATTTCTCACCAAAAGCCCTCTTGATCTTGTGATAAAGCGCTGTATTTCCACCGATGGTAACTTCAATGTTTGTCGACACATGGCACTCACTTTGTCAAATGATATAATATCAATTATTTCCAGGTCATAATGCATCTAACATTATCCAAAGCCATCGCATTACATAAAGAGAGGCTAAATTGCAGCGTAGAGTCTTTGCAGAGAAGGAAATAAATGCAGACAAAGCTGAGGATAAGGAGGAATGGCCTGTTTACTCCAGCTTTAGCCACGTCTCACACCGGCCTCAGAATTAAAAAGTATAAAGCAGCTATAATTATTATTGGCTGTAACCTTTGATATGTTTGAGTGATGTCAGTTGCTCAGAGCTCCCCCGGTCTGGGGGATCAGGACCAGTCAAAACCTGGTTTACAGTTTACTGCAAAACATTCAAAATGAGGTATGCAAACATTTTATGTTGAATATTGCTTTTTCTTATATTCAGATGAGTTCATGAATGGTTACAGGTGATATCATTTGAATGATGCAGAACATTGTAGCACGTGAAGCCCGAGCCTGAGCAGAACTCGAGTGATGACGGATGTTCCTCTGTCGCAAACGCAAAGTCAGCTGAAGGTTGCTGTTTGACGTATCAAACATGATTTATTGTGTTTCATTTGCCAGGACCACAGCCCAGTTTCATGTTTCACAAATGAGACTAGACCAGTGGAGGTTTCCAGGTCAACTCCACGACCAATCACAGCCTAAGTCTGCTGGACCAATCAAACTCATTCTTCCAGGACAGACATGGAGAAAAAGATTCTGGGGAGAAGAATGTTTATTGGTGTTCTTTTTTTTTTTTTTGATCAGTTTTCTTTCGCAGCACTGTAGGAGCTTTCACCTGGAAACAACAGTGTTCTCTGATCTGCTCCCAAAAATGTTTTATTCTTACATTAAATCCACTTCATACATCGATACATGTTGTACATCCATTTCTCTCGAACTTTGTAACTTCAAAGACCGCTTTCTCAAAATGCATTTTCTCCCACAAGGACAGAAAGATCAGCCTTAAAGCAGCTCCTGCAGACACCAAACTTCACAATCTTGGACTGAACCAGATTTTAGATCTAATTCTAAGCCTGATTTACTCAAGTTTAATGACAAAATGTAGATTTTTATGACAGTTTTCAGTAATATCTAGCTTATTGAAACATGTAGATTTTAGACTTTTTATGTTTAAAGGGGAGAGGTTTTGAATATCTGAAAATGACAGTAGACTTGTAATACATTTTTTCTTCCATTTATGAAAGTAAACTACAACAAAAGTTTCAAATGGATATCTCTGAATTAAGTTTCCTATTCGCCTGCAGTGTCTCACCTTCAATAATTACAGCTTTTGTGAAACTAATTGCAATTCTTGTTTGGACTGCGGTAAATCCCACACATCTGCAATAACAACAGAACCACACAGTGTAAGACGAGGATCCTGAAACGTGACATAACTACATGGGCCTTTTCTGTGTGAATGACATGTTTGGTAAGAGCACATGTCAAAGATGTGACGTGTCCCGCGGCGCTGTCCCCACTCACGCCTCATGAACGAGGAACAGGACATTTACATGAGGTCACTCCTGGACGTGGAGTGAGGCAAGACATACAGGCAAAGCAAATGGAGATGCACCTGAAAAGTGACATAGTGTGCCTCATCGGACTCATCTCGGACGGCGATGAGTCTGTCTACAGGAGGGAGGTGGACCGGCTGGTGTCCTGGTGCAGCGACAACAACCTGGAGCTCAACGCCCAGAAGACAGTGGAGATGATCGTGGACTTCAGGAAAGTCTCAGCCCCCCTGCCCCCCCTTGCCCTGACAGACTCTCCAATCGCCACCGTGGACTCTTTCCGCTTTCTCGACACCACCATCACTCAGGACCTCAAGTGGAGCCGACCATCAGCTCCATCATCAGTCAGGCCCAGCAGAGGATGTACTTCCTGCAGCAGCTGAGGAAAGCCAAGCTGCCGGCGCAGATGATGGTGCAGTTCTACACGGCCATCATTGAGTCCATCCTCACCTCCTCCATCACCGTGTGGTCCATCCTCACCTCCTCCATCACCGTGTGGTCCATCCTCACCTCCTCCATCACCGTGTGGTCCATCCTCACCTCCTCCATCACCGTGTGGTACGCTGGAGCCACAGCCAGGGACAAACAGAGACTACAGCGCCTCTGTGAGAAGGTGATCAGCTGCAGCCTTCCATCTGTCCAGGACCTGTGCGTCTCCAGGACCTGTACGTCTCCAGGACCTGTGCGTCTCCAGGACCTGTGCGTCTCCAGGACCTGTGCGTCTCCAGGACTCGGGGACGAGCAGGTCGATCACAGCTGACCCTTCTCACCTGGACACGGACTATTTGAGCCCCTCCCCTCGGGCAGGAGGCTACGGTCCATCCAGACCAGAACCTCCCACCACAAGAACAGTTTATTTCCCTCTGCCGTTGGACTCATGAACACTTTATAACACCTGACACTTTAACAATAATATTATTTAAGAACAATCTATTTGCACTGCTCATTTGCACATTGCACTATCTGCCAACTGTACATTCTGTATATAGTCTCCGTCAGTCTATCTTAGTCTATTTTATTCTTAATTGTATGCATGCCTTTTTATATATTTTTTATATTTTATTCATTGCTTTATGTTGCACCTACGCCGAAGCAAGTTCCTATGTTTGTGAATTTCACTGACAACGGCAATAAACCGCTTTCTGATTCTGATTCTGATTCTTTAATCCAAATGCAACTTTAACAGATTGATTGAATGAAACAGTAAAAACAGGAACATTTATTGCTTAGTCAATGAAAGTTCCTCAGATATCCTGGTGCTGCAGGAGAGCGTTCTCCCCCTCACACTCTCTCATCTGTTCTGAGCATAGGTTCCAAATGTCCCACTCGTGGCCCATCTGTGTGCTCAAAAACACACACAGAGGAGTAGAAGGAGCTGTGCAGCCTCTTCAGACCTTTTAGGTGTTCAGCTCTCACAAGTACAAGAGGAAAAGGTTTCACACATTCTACAGACCCTTTAGAAGTTTACAAACAAATTCCGGACTGGAGCAAAAGTGGAACATAATGTGATTAACTCACACTCAGCCGGATCCAAGTGTTCAAATGAAACCGTTTTAAAGGTGCACAACCTCATCGAAAAATACAGTGAAAAGCCTGTGTTTTTACTGTGAGTGGAGTAAGTGTGCTGCTGTGGAACAATCAAAAGTAATATGATCCATCCATGTGTGCAGTCATCAGACAGAGAGGCTCTTCTGCCTATTCAATTTACAAAGACCAAGAATGTTTTCTTTCATCAGGCCATTAAAACAGACACATAAATCCCAAAGTACAAGTATGCAATTTGAGCATGAGAAAAGCTTGATTTGGAAAAGACTTGTCCTCGGACTCTGAGTGTCTGAGAGAGCAGCCGTGTGGACCTGACCCGCTGTGCTCGGGTTTGTTGGACTGTAGCTCACATCAGCACAGACACAGCTCAAACCACACCACACCACTGTCAATCATCTCCACTCTACAGAATATAGTGCCTCATGTTCTTCAAACTTAAATCTCTCTCCTCTGCTATAGAGATGTCTCTCCCTCTCTCTCTCTCTCTCTCTCTCTCTCTCTCTCTCTTGTCTGTAGACATGTGTTTCTCTCTCTCTTGTCTGTAGACGTGTGTGTTTCTCTCTCTCTCTCTCTCTTGTCTGTAGACATGTGTTTCTCTCTCTCTTGTCTGTAGACGTGTGTGTTTCTCTCTCCCTCTCTCTCGTCTGTAGACATGTGTTTCTCTCTCTCTTGTCTGTAGACGTGTGTGTTTCTCTCTCTCTCTCTCTCTTGTCTGTAGACATGTGTTTCTCTCTCTCTCTCTCTCTTGTCTGTAGACATGTGTATCTCTCTCTCTTGTCTGTAGACGTATGTGTTTCTTTCTCTCTCTCTTGTCTGTAGACATGTGTTTGTTTCTCTCTCTCTCTCTCTCTCTCTTGTCTGTAGACATGTGTTTCTCTCTCTCTTGTCTGTAGACGTGTGTGTTTCTCTCTCCCTCTCTCTCGTCTGTAGATATGTGTTTCTCTCTCTTGTCTGTAGACATGTGTTTCTCTCTCTCTTGTCTGTAGACGTGTGTGTTTCTCTCCCTCTCTCTCTCTCTTGTCATGTTTCGGCCGGCGCTGGGTACAAACTGCTTGTTGTACGGGCCACGGATCACTGACCGCGGCTGCTGCATATTTAAACTCAACTGAATAATGGATCGGGGCGAATAAAAGAGCAGAAATGTGAAAAATGTATCCTTACACACACACATACACACATACACGCACACACACACGCACACACACACACACGCTAGACTGTGGGAAAATATTATGTGGGGGGTTTGCAAATAAAGGAACTACAATGACCATGATCCTTTGCTCCATTTCACTGCAGCCAAACATGAAAATACACTCAAAAGCCACTGTTTGGTCTTTGTAAATACGACTTTTGTACTGCATAGTCTGGTCTTTCATGAGAGTAGCCACAAATCGTACTTAAGTAAGACTACTATTACTTCAAAATGATATTACTCATGTAGAAGTACAAAGCAGTGGTCCAGGAAGAGACTGAAGTCTGAGTAAAAAGTATTTATGGAAACTACAACTCAAATAAACAAAATCTGAAGGAGCAGGACAAGAAACACAAATGTTAGCAGAATCTGGGGAGCTGTAAGGAGCTGTGCGTGAGGAGGAGCCATGGGTTAGGGGGAGCCATGAGTCAGGAGGAGCTGTGAGTCAGGAGGAGCTGTGAGTCAGGAGGAGCTGTGAGTCAGGAGGAGCCGTGAGTCAGGAGGAGCTGTGAGTCAGGAGGAGCCGTGAGTCAGGAGGAGCTGTGAGTCAGGAGGAGCTGTGAGTCAGGGAGGAGCCGTGAGTCAGGAGGAGCTGTGAGTCAGGAGGAGCTGTGAGTCAGGGAGGAGCCGTGAGTGAGTCAGGAGGAGCTGTGAGTGAGTCAGGAGGAGCTGTGAGTCAGGAGGAGCCGTGAGTGAGTCAGGAGGAGCCGTGAGTCAGGAGGAGCTGTGAGTCAGGGAGGAGCCGTGAGTCAGGAGGAGCTGTGAGTCAGGAGGAGCTGTGAGTGAGTCAGGAGGAGCCGTGAGTGAGTCAGGAGGAGCTGTGAGTGAGTCAGGAGGAGCTGTGAGTCAGGAGGAGCCGTGAGTCGGGGGAGACGTGAGTCAGGAGGAGCTGTGAGTCAGGAGCAGCTGTGAGTCAGGAGGAGCTGTGAGTCAGGAGGAGCTGTGAGTCAGGAGGAGCCGTGAGTGAGTCAGGAGGAGCTGTGAGTCAGGAGGAGCTGTGAGTCAGGAGGAGCTGTGAGTGAGTCAGGAGGAGCTGTGAGTCAGGAGGAGCTGTCAGGAGGAGCTGTGAGTCAGGAGCTGTGAGTCAGGAGGAGCTGTGAGTCAGGAGGAGCCGTGAGTGAGTCAGGAGGAGCTGTGAGTCAGGAGGAGCTGTCAGGAGGAGCTGTCAGGAGGAGCTGTCAGGAGGAGCTGTCAGGAGGAGGTCTCAGAGGAGCAGTTTCTTTTACGTGTGTTTAATCATTCCTTCTTTCGTTTTAACCCTGACGGTTTTTGTTGTTAATGTAAACACAAACTGAGAGATTCAAAAGTCTCAGGTTGAAAGCTGAATCCCTGCTGCGTGACGGGGGTTTGTAAAACGTATGAAATGGTCTTCAAGCACCTAAAGCTCATATTTGTTTATACGTTTTGTCATCACAAAAAACCTTTTTCATAATTACACACTAATAATATATTTTCTCTATTGCCCCAGAAAACTGCATACAAATGATTTGCATTATTATTTAAAACAGGGGTGTCCAGGGCCTGGGAACCAAATGTGGCCCTCAGACCAATCTTTGTGGGCCCTCAGGCTTTCTGCTAAATTGGCCCAAATAACCAAAAGTAGTACTTTTTACTGTAGAACTGAACTAATCGCAAATGTATGTTCCAAGCCTTATTAAAGGTGAGGTGACTCATGAAAATCACATCAAATGTAACATTTTGAATGATAATGGTCTGTGTGTGGATGTGGCTCTCAGTGAAAAGTGTTACCAAAAACAGTATCACTTTACAATAATAAGAACTACATACACTACATCTCATTATTAACTTACTATTGTTCCATAATTTAGCCTCAAGAAAAGACACACGTCTTTGTTTAAAGTTGTTCAAATCGTGAGGGAAAGTAGCTCTCACATCCCTTTGGCTCGCTGTGTTCACATGCACAAGCACAGCTTTAGAGCCGAGAAGTGAAGCAGACCCCAGGACGGCCAATCAGATCTGCACGTGTGGAGTGTGGGTCCTGTGGACGTGGACATGGTCCTGTTCTAGTCCTTGTTTGATTGGATGAAGACAGCATACAGGGCCCTAGTTTTGTCACAAAGTTCTGCTTTTACAATACACTTTCTGAAAATGTGATCATTTATATGAGACATTTTGGGTAATTCACCTATACTTGTTTTTTAGTAATTGAACAATAATCTCTTAAACAAACCAGGGCACAATGAAGGTGACAAAGTGAGTTTCCTTTCAAACCACATGCAGCACGGGTCGTCCAGCTACAGGCCTGACCAAGACTGGACCGAGACCTGGTCCTGACAGGACCCAGTGACACTGAGGGATGGGTCAAATGCATGAGACACATTCACTTGTGGGGACAGCGAAGGCTAATCTAATCAAACTAATCTATTTTAATTTTGTTTGAACACCCTAATTTCATGATAAATTTCAAGATTTGATTTACCGAATAATGGATGTGTGTTCATAATGTCCAACTTTATTTATCAAGCGTATGTCACGATTCTGTAATAAATCTGCATTAATCACTGTCTGTGCTACATTAGAAACTTCAGAAAGAAGAACTCTGTGGCTCACTGTCTGTGCTGCAGTGATTTATTTACAATAGTGTAACGTCTCAGCCTTGGCCTTCGTCAGGTAAAAGCCTTTATTTATCTTGTAAATAAATCACTGATGCTACAAAGAAAACAGATTTCTTTCTAAAGTTTGGCGAGCTGTGCGCTCTCTCTCTTACACAACTGTCCCACAAAAGGATGTGCAAGGTTTTCCTTTTTCTGCAATAATACCTCATCGTCACAGAGAATACTGCACTGTACAGTCTTTGACTGTGAGAAAAAAGAAAGTCAAATCATGCAAATCACATGCATCACTCAGAACCAAAAGCAGTGCTTAAGTGGCCTTAATAAATTAACAAAGATTCCATCCATACTGGACACTAGTTAGTTTATTAAGTATTCAAACCAGTTAATTAATACTCCTAATGTCTTAATATCATATTATTATAATATTAGTGTTAAAGCTGATAACTAACCCTGACTCATTCAACATTTACTCAGCTGTTCATTCAGTAAAAGTGTTCCACTTGTAGAAGTTACTGGGGTAAATGTGAACGTACCTGAATATCCACAAAACAACAAAGGACATCCCACTGGTGCTTCCATCAGCCAATCAGAGACAGGCAGACAAATGAGCATGTGCTGGTGCTAACCACTGTGCCACGGCCATGAAGAGGAGGCACGGACCCAGACGCCTCTGCGGCTCTGCTCCAGACACCACACCTCCACCTCCATCACCACCTCCATCACCTCCTCCATCACCTCCTTCACCTCCTTCCTCACCTCCTTCCTCACCTCCTTCCTCTCCTCCTTCCTCACCTCCTTCCTCTCCTCCTTCCTCACCTCCTTCCTCCCCTCCTTCCTCACCTCCTTCCTCTCCTCCTTCCTCACCTCCTTCCTCTCCTCCTTCCTCACCTCCTTCATCACCTCCTTCATCACCTCCTTCATCACCTCCTTCACCTCCTCCTCCTTCACCTCCTCCTTCATCACCCCCTTCATCACCTCCTTCACCTCCTCCTTCATCACCTCCTTCACCTCCTCCTTCATCACCTCCTTCACCTCCTCCTTCACCTCCTCCTTCTTCACCTCCTTCCTCCTTGCTCACACAGTGTCTGACAGGTTCCTTTAAAAGTCTCTTTCTGCTCCTTGTCAGATGACATTTACAGACGATAAGACTCTGTAAAGCCTTTTATCCACAGGTTGTCCTCTTCACAAAAGAATTGTGCTTCTCTTCATTCCTTTTTTTAACAAGACCATTCCTCCTGTGAGGAAGTCACCTGACAAAAGTAAAACACATTTGGACAGTGGTTTAAAAGGTGAGACTCTGCAGGGGAATACTATTCTCTTTCACTATAAGAGACAGCTCTGAAACTTGATTCTCTTTTACATTTTCAGTCTGAAATTGTTCTTGCCTGGGAATAGGGACTAAGTACTTTTTAAGATATAATATTTGATAAGATAATGTATGTAAGAAGCAAACATAAAGGCTGAGATGTTCAAAAGTTGTACCAGGAGCTCAGAAATGGCTGCCACTTTTGTGGTGCCCAACAGTTCGCAGGTTGTTTAATAAATCCCTCGTGCGACCCTCATATTATCTGCACAAAAGTAAAGCGCTCTAGTTAAACAGTTCTCCAAATAATATAAACAACAGGGGGCACACAGTACAGAGTGGCAAGGTCCCCGCGTGGGGGTCCCCTGGCCCCCAGGGCCCTACTGTAATGATGCAATAGAGATGTTTTACCACCAAGAAAAGACTGCAGCCAAAGGTGAAGCTGGTTGTATGTTCTCTAAATGAGTTTAAGCAGCAAAATGCATTGTCACCTTCCAAAAACTGTTTCAGTGAGCATATAAACTTTTTTTAAATCAGAATCAAAAATAAGGAAGTACAATCACATACAAAAACATTTAATGTCTCCAAATATAAGAAAGAGAGCCAAGGTTTCTCAGGAGAGTTGTCTTCGGCATTAGGAAATGTTGCAGTTGGTTTTCCGTGCAGAGACAGCAGGGGGCGACGGTGGGGGCTTCAAACGCGCAGAAAATACTTTTACAACCACCACATGGACTTACAAAGACTTAAAGAACTTAAACACGTTACTTAGTTCTGCTTTACACCAGGTCTTGTTCCTGTGCTTTGGTGTCTTAATGTTTGTACTGAAAACCACACATACTTTTCAGTCAGGTGTTCCCTCAACAGGATTTGTGTTTAATACTCCACCTTCTGACATCAGAGGGAATTAAAATGGGTAAATGAACAAAAGCTTGCTTGCCCTGACATGCAAATGTTAGCAGACAGGTATAATCAACGTGATTGTGTCAGAACTGTTAAGAACGAGGTTGTGATGATTTATGGACTTAAAAACAGCACAATCTCTGGATCTTTACCTGTGGCTTCACAAATGTGGGATATTTTCTCAGGTTAAGAAGGAGAAGACCTCGGAAACAGGATTCCTTAACCAAGTGTGAATGAAGCTAAATACACTTCCAGATGTGTTTTGATGAGGGAACAATGCTATACATGTTCAAAGCTAAAACATGTGATGTTATTGCTGGGTTTCAGATGACATCACAACATTCTATGAGCCAATAATATTTCATATAAAACATGCTGATTTTGTTGAAAAATAGAAAGTTCTCGGGTTTAGTGAAATTTTGTGAATTTGCATTTTGAAAATTTCCTGCCAAAGTTAAATGTAATCAATGGGAAACACTGGCTCTTGCCCCCATTTGAGAGTATGAAATCATCACATTCTAGAATCTTAAAATCTTTGGAATGTTCCACATTGTGGCATTAATCTGATCCATCTTACAGGAGTGAGCAGTGCTGCCTTTCCACTCGCTCTCTCTCCCCCACTCTCCCCCTCTCTACTCCCTCGCTCTCTTTCCCCCTCCCCCCTCCATCCCTCTCTCTCTCCCCCTCTCTCCTCCCTCGCTCTCTTTCCCCCTCCATCCCTCTCTTTCTCCCCCCTCTCTCTCCTCCCTCTCTCCCCTCTCCCTCAGCCTCTCTTTCTCTCTCCCCTCTCTCTCCCCTCTCTCCTCCTCGCTCTCTTCCCTCCCCTTCCATCCTCTCTCTCTCTCTCTCTCTCTCTCTCCCTCTCACTCCTCTCTCACTCTCTCTCTCTCTCTCCCTCTCTCACTCCCCCTCTCTCCTCCCTCGCTCTCTCTCCCCCTCTCCCCTCCATCCCTCTCTCTCTCTCCCCCTCTCTCCTCCCTCGCTCTCTTCCCCCCTCCCCCCTTCCATCCCTCTCTCTCTCTCTCTCTCTCCCTCTCCCTCTCTCCCTCTCTCTCTCTCTCTCTCTCTCTCGCTCTCTCTCCCCCCCTCTCCCCTCCATCCCTCTCTCCTTCTCTCCCGTTGCCTCTCAAACCTCTCCTCACACACAGGGGTCCATGTGGGATTCTGCTGCGGTTCATGGAACAGGCCAACACAAATGTCTGCATACTTCTCCAATGATTTGTTAGAATGTTAACAGACTGGTAGTGTCTTCATAGTGTTCTGCTTTCTGCTTCAGAAAGAAGTCACACTTTACTGTGATTACAAATCCACTTGGCATAAATGAAACCCATATTCATCAAATGCTGCAGCTAGAGTCGTTCCCTCTGCTCACAGGGTCAGCCACATCACACCTGTCCCTGCTCCAGACCCACACATGGGTTACATATATGTATGCATCTACTGCCACAGTAGAATGTTGTAAATAATAATGACTTTTAAAGCTCTGGGTGGAGTCTGCATGTCCTCCCTTTGTTTCCGTGGGTTCTGTCTGGGTCCAGCTTCTTCCCACCGTCCAAACACATGACTGTGTTAGGTCCATTGACAACTCACATTCATTCACTCGGGAGAGAGAATGGTTGTCTGTCCATGTCTCTGTGTTAACCCTGTCCAGGGTGTACCCCGCTTAAGGCCCAAAGTCACTGGGATAGGCTCCAGTCACTAGTTCCCTAACGGATACAAGCGGTAGACAATGAATGAATGACGTACAATACTGGCACCGCAACAAATCCTCTAATAATGTACAATATGTGCATCTCTAAAGAAGCCAGCACATGACACACAGAGGCAGTTCTCACGTGTCCCGCGGTGCAGTCGGGATCTGAAACTGGAAGTAATTAGTAGTAGCAGATCTAATACTGAAGCTTCACCTGGTCTGACCCTGCACTGCCTTTCTGCCTCTCCCTCCTCTTCCTCTCTCTCACACTCCAACTGGTGATTTTACGTCTCACCGCCCCTCTGACCTACATCGCACGCAGACATCCGGCAGCCGCTCCTCGCCTGCACTGCGAAGGCAAGTGATGGAGAGGGGACCAGTCTGGTCTGGTTAGGGTGAAGCAAGCTTTTAACCTTCAACGAAGTGGTCAAAGCTCATGTGACGTCACAACCTTCTGACATCTGTAGAGGCTAAACTGAGCTGGAGCAGGTAGAACTCTCTGGTTCAGTGTCAGATTTGTTGACCTGGTTTATGGTTCATTTGGTTCCAGTAATTACTGGGCCTATCCACATGGCAAAGTGGCATTAAGTTCAACATCTCAGTAGAAGAGGTGCACGGTAGCAGAGCGGCTAGAGCTTCTGCCTCTCAACAAGGAGATCGTGGGTTTGAATCCCGGAACCCAACATCACACGATCTCTCTGGGTGGAGTCTGCATGTCCTCCCCGTGTTACCGTGGGTTCTCTCCGGGTTCTCCGGCTCCTCCCACCATCCAAACATATGACTGTGTTCAGGTTAATTGGAAACTCTAAATTGCCCGTAGTGTATGAATGTGAGAGTGAATGGATGTCTGTCCATGTCTCTGTGTCAGGCCACTGTCCAGGGTGTACCCCGCCTCAGGCTCCAGTCACCCGTGACTCCTAACGGGAACAAGTGGTAGAAAATGAATGAATCTCAGTAGAAATAAACAAAAGCTAAATGATTTTATACAACTCAGAAAGTGATGCACTCGTCTCCATAAATATGATCATTGTCAGTTAAAAGACTGTAAACCATTAGATTAATCTGACAGGTTTGTGGAGACAATCCCAAACTAATATAAATGATAAAGTTCATTGTTTGTTGATTACTATTTTAGGTCGGCCATATTTCTTTCAAAAAACAGTAACATTCAATTGTACAGTAAAATGTGAGTGCTACTTATGTAATGAACTAAAATATGTTATAGTATTTGTCAAGGTCATCTTGCTGAATAAAAAAAAAATAATTAAAACAAAAAGGAAATCAATGTAATAATAATGATTCAAACTATGACTGAAAGTATTAGTATACTACTGATGGACCATACCAGTTTAAAAATTGATACAGTACTGTTGGGACAATCTGATGATAAACACAAATAAACTGTAATAAATAAACCCAGCACAGGCCAAACTATTCTTCACTAAATAATCCATATAAATAGCAATAGTGTTTCATGATAAATTCCTATCATCCCAATTAATTCAGTAGCCGCCAACTGTCAATTTAAAGATATTACAAACAGAATTCAAGTGACATCACCTGACACACCACAGCACAAAAACATAGGCTATAATGAATGACCTAACATGTCTGTAGAGTTATTTAATAATTATGTTACTTTCCCCCCTAAAGGACATCTTTTTTAATAATTAGAGTTGTATTTTTCAAAGAAAAATTGGAAATTAGATTTTACAAAAAATATGATCACAATAATTTGTTACTTTTGCCCTGTGTCTTAAACCCTGAATCCCAGAGTTTGTCCTGGAGCATAAATTAAAGATTTCTTCTGCTTCTGCTTTTTTACTTCTTTTTAAATATGTGATTTATTTATGTCACACCACAAGACACACTTTGGATTACAGCATTAAACTTCTAATATCTTTTGTGTATTTAAAATAGATATAATAGTGTAGTTTCCGCAAAGACTGCAAAAAGACCTGCAATAACACCTTCATTAACTGTCACAAGTGACTTATTCTAGAAGTGTTACAGTCACCGCAGGACACTTATGTTGTAAATGATACCTTTAATCACTTTCCATAATAATAATAATAATAATCCAAGTGTGCACAGGGAAAAAGGGTTGTAGCTTTTACTTATACGGATCTAGTCCACGTTACACATATTTTATGAACATGATATGCCAAAGCACGCATAAGAACAACTGACATCAAAATGTCTTCATGTGAAACAAACTGACTGAGAGAACTGGACCTGAAGTACAAACCTGTGCTGCTAACTGAACGACTCCATGTGAAACAAACTGACTGAGAGAACCGGACCTGAAGTACAAACCTCTGCTGCTAACTGAACGACTCCATGTGAAACAAACTGACTGAGAGAACCGGACCTGAAGTACAAACCTCTGCTGCTAACTGAACGACTCCATGTGAAACAAACTGACTGAGAGAACTGGACCTGAAGTACAAACCTGTGCTGCTAACTGAACGACTCCATGTGAAACAAACTGACTGAGAGAACCGGACCTGAAGTACAAACCTCTGCTGCTAACTGAACGACTCCATGTGAAACAAACTGACTGAGAGAACCAGACCTGAAGTACAAACCTGTGCTGCTAACGGAACGACTCCATGTCAAACAAACTGACTGAGAGAACCGGACCTGAAGTACAAACCTGTGCTGCTAACTGAACGACTCCATGTGAAACAAACTGACTGAGAGACCCGGACCTGAAGTACAAACCTCTGCTGCTAACTGAACGACTCCATGTGAAACAAACTGACTGAGAGACCCGGACCTGAAGTACAAACCTCTGCTGCTAACTGAACGACTCCATGTGAAACAAACTGACTGAGAGAACCGGACCTGAAGTACAAACCTCTGCTGCTAACTGAACGACTCCATCTGAAACAAACTGACTGAGAGAACCGGACCTGAAGTACAAACCTCTGCTGCTAACTGAACGACTCCATCTGAAACAAACTGACTGAGAGAGCCGGACCTGAAGTACAAACCTCTGCTGCTAACTGAACGACTCCATGTCAAACAAACTGACTGAGAGAACCGGACCTGAAGTACAAACCTCTGCCGTGTTCGAGTGCATTAGGAAAACACGGCTGGCTAAATCATGTCAGCTCACAACCAGGGCACGTTCCCTCCTCCTCCTCCTTTACTCCCCCTCTCCCTGGTGAACGAGGTATAATGACAGCAGCAGAAGTGAGCGCGGGAGCCAAGGGAGCAGAGGGAGAGCCGGGTTCAGGATGAAGAGGAAGGCAGAGCGGATGAATGCAGCTGCAGAGAGAAAAGTGTGTGTGTGTGTGTGGTTGTCATCAGTATTCAGGCCTGTGTCTCTTTCTCAGTGCATGGAGATGTGGATCAGATCAGCTGCACCTCTGCCACTCAATTCTTTCCAGCAATGCAAGGAATTGTCAGTTTGTCTACTAAAGTACAGTTAAAGGAGGAAAAATCTTCTGCTTCTCATAAAAAAAACATTGAGGATGCCCTGGCGACGATCCAGAAAGATTTGATAGACTGGGTGTCAGTTCCAAGATATCAGATCAGCTAATATTGTTTTTGGGTCTGTAGACTGATGTATACAACTTTTTGCTGCTGAACTGAAAAAAGCTGGGTGAGTGCATCTGGAGAAAAAGTGTTGATTAAATTGGATTTTTAAAAAACAAAAAAAATAACAGAGAGATAGACATCAGCATAAAAACAAACAAACAAACAAGTAATACATCCCACATATTACTCTCATTAAATATTTATAATGCATTCCAGTTGTCCCTGACATCTGACTGGTAACTTCAGACTGGAACACTCTACCATTCGTATTAGGAAACATATTCTCGAACCCAATTTGATCAGAGTTAGACAAACCAACAGTGCAGCGCCCTGCATTTGGTTGAAGTTTAATATCTGACAGTTAAAATGTAGTTAAGTACATGCATACATAAGTAGATAGTCATTTTCCGACTTGACAACAGGAACACAGAAACTCAGAGAACATCTTTCCAATCTCCAAAGACAACTGCAACTCGACTTGAGTCCTAGTTAAGTCCTGGTTGGGTCTGGGTTTGGTTCATGAATCAAAATTATGGTTTTGTCTTGGAGTAAGAAACTACATCACTACAGATTCTATCATTAATAGTTTATTGTACGATATGCCTTCATTTGAACTGAGCTAGAGCAGCAATAATAAGTGTAATCTTTCCTCCACAACGGAATTTGGTTAAAAGTCACAAAACACTCCTCAAACACTCTCAGCACAGGGGCCTTCTCTAAACTAACCTCAAACGAAAACAAAAATGGTTTCCTGACAAATTCAAAAACTCTCTTAAAAACATAAAACAAAGAACTAAAAATCTCTTCACTTACAAAGCGTTCGACAGAGAGCAAAATGCCTGTGGGTGCGATCCTGAGCTCATCTGTTCCCACACTCTGATGGATGTAAGCCTGGAGGGGGTGTCAGGCCCAGAGGCACGCGGGCAGACTTGAACAGTGAGCTAACAGCTTCCTGTGGCTTTTGTCATTCTGTTCAAAGGGCTGCATTATGCATCAAGAAACCAAGTGTGTTTATACTCTGCTTATTGTGGATTTAATGACTACAAGAGGACTTCAAACAGAACTAAACCAGAGCCAGACCAGGACTAAACCAAGAGCACAACATAATGATGCTACTATCTGCTGCTTTCACGCGTGTCCTGGTTTCATATTTTTAACGGCCTTTAAACTTGCTTTTGTAGCATTGCTTTGGCGTCTCATGTTTGACTTAAAATAAGCATGTAAGGAAAACCACACACGACTGTCAATCAGCCAGGCGTGCTCATGTAACACACAGTTAAAATGCAAATGATTTCTTTACATTTGATATCACAAATCTGAGATATTTAAAATCAAGTTTTTTCTGAATCATATTAAACAATTACTCAAACAAATGTGAATGAAGCTATTTACAACTCCAGGTGTGTTTTTGATGAGGGAACACTGTTTTGAACGTGGGTAAAAGTTCAAAAAGGTAAGTTTTGCATATGTGTCCGTTAATGTGTGTGTGGGATATAAATTGGTGCTGGTTTATGTGTCCCATAGCTCCAGCATTGCTGTGCAAGAGACAAAAGGCAGAGAAAAACGAGACCAGAGAGTGAGATTTAATACAATACTACAGAAACTATAAGTGCAGTGATGTGTTCCTATGTGTGTATTTATTTATTTTATTGACCTTTATTTAACCAGGATAGTCCCAGTGAGATTCAGAAGCTCTTTTTCAGTGGAGCCCTGGCCCCAGAGGGGAGGAGCCTTTTGTGCATGTTTTTAGTGTATGAATTACACTGGTGCAATTTGGTGACACACAATAACATTCATCCCTACTTTCCCCTGCTATTGCAATTGCCATTTTTAAGTTTAGGGGCCTGTACTTGATTTCTTTTCATGTAATAAAGTAAACTGGTTTTCGCTTTATTCTCCATAAAGCAGGAAGTGTACTGTTAGCATGCTAATGTTTGTTAGCTTTACCCTGACATCAGCTCTGGCCTCTGAGAGTAGTGAAAAGCACTTATAAACTTAAAATAGTGAATAATTTGGATTCTAGGAAGGCATTGGATTTCTGCAAACAGTTTAAAATTAACAGTTTTTTTTTTTTTTTTTTTTTTACTTTTTAAGACAGTAAAATCTGGTACAGCATCTTTAAAGCTTGGTGTAACTCAGAGAAGAGTTGGTATAGGCTGAGGTGGATTATCAGAAACACCCCAAAAAACAAACGTGACACCTGGCACCACGACCAAGCACTGTGCCACAGCCTCCAGCGCCTGACCCTGCTCCTGTTACAGACATGCCAGCCCCGGCAGACTGCACATTACACACCTCATTATCTCCCTCTCCTCTTGACACACATGTACCACATATGTACATGTACAGCGTGACACGGGTCCCCACCCCACTCGCTGTGAGCTGGGGGCCCTACACAAGACAGTACCACACCGCAGTGGCAGAGCAGAGCAGATAAGAGGAAGCGGTTATCAGAAGAAGCACTTGTCCAGCAGCGAGGAGCTCAGTAATCCACCGCATATCGACTGGGTGCAGGCTCTTCTGGCTCCGACGTTGTACTTTGAATGAGGAGCAATTGGAAAAAGCTTACATGAGTTAAAAGTACGCTATATAACTTTTTCCGGTGGAACATGTTCCACCTGCTTTTACCTTTTATGTTACATAATAATTATCTCCTAGAAGGTGTCACCTGCCGTACCCTAAACTTTTACATGTTCTGATTATGTGCAATGCCCTTAATATCCGAACTACTACCCCAGATGCAAAGAATGTGACCCATCACCACCAACACTCACACACCACATTCATACTAGTGGCACTGTGTCTTCCATCTAAGCACTAACCAGACCCTGTCTTGGTTAACGTCTGAGATCTGACGTGATCTGGCGCTGACAAGCTGCTGTGGCCACTTAATATCTGAATAAACTGTCCAATGAATATGTCCCTCAGCCATTTATGAATTTATGTTGTTAAAATGATCACAATTCACTTCTTTGTATCAATAATTGTGTTGCCAAGTCTATCATGTTGTATTGCCTTATCAACATTTGGAATTACAACCCTACATAATCCACATCCGAAAATATGACTATTGTATGGGTTTATACTGAGAGTGATCGTTTACTACTTCCTGTTTACCAGCCTCATGAATCAGTCATTTTAATTTGTTTAAATGTATTTTTGTAAACCCATCTGACAAGAAAAAATAAAGTATAATGAACATACTAGGTTGAACCATAAAAGAGCGAGAGCTTCTAAACACATGAGGAGAAATAGGACACACCTGTCTGGTCCCTCTGGAGGACACATGCTAACGGAGGGAGTGACCAAACCCTCTGCCACTTCACACTGTGAGGGACTGTAGCGCTCCACATCCAAAGGCACTTTGGTCGTTTGTCATGACTTGTACCAAAACAACACAAACAAGTGGAGCTGCGAATGCTAAAATTAGACATGTTCTATCGCTGGTCAAAGTGTACCTGCAGTTGTGTTTTGCACTTGAATGTTTTTAAAGACGGAGTGTTATACTTCTGTTGGGTATGTATTGTTAACACAACGCATGGAGCACCTTTGATACATTTACATTGCTACAAAACATATGAAAATGTACATTTTTGAGGCTGTGACTCTGAAGAGTCATTATTTGTGTGCAGTAGCTAACCACAGAGTTGTAGGAATCACAGCCAAAGTAAATGTGTTCTCTATTTGTTTTGTCATAGTTTGATGGATATTGCTCACATTGTGTGTAATCCACTTGATGTGGAAAGTCCTGTCGTCTTGTCAATTTTTTTTTTTTTTTTTTTTGGTGAGTATTTTACTCACTGGAAACTAATTTCCTTATGAGGGCAATAAATTACCTACTTAATAAGTCCACTATCCAACAGGCTTTCGTTGAAAAAGCAGTCCTCTGCAAAATGCTGTAAACAAACCAAACACACTTCTGATGGTTGCCGGTTGTCAAGTCACTTTTCCCGAGTTGTCTCATCTCTGGGAAGCATGAAAAATGAAAAAAGATGTGCCTTCTCGTCGTCCAAATATGCACTTTTTGTCTTTCTGACACACTTTTCAAAGCTGAAAAGAAATGCAGCGTCATTACCTCGATGTACATTTTGCATAATTTCCCTCTTTAGAGCACGTACACCTTCTTCAGGTTCTTCCAACAGTGTTCAAAGTACATCCAAAAAAAACAGATGCCTGACATGGATCAGTACAAAATACCTTACAGGCACACTACGTAACTTTTCTGGTACAGTCCATCAAATTAGTAATATTTACTTTGTCGAGAATATTACACAGTATGGCATTAAGCTGCCTCCGTGGAGACAAACCTGTTTGACAAGTGGGGGTCGCAACATGATCTCAAGATTATTATTTTTTTCTTTTTTTTGTGTGACTATTTTATGTACTTTAAAATGTAAAACCGTGTCATTTGGTGAAATTAGGTTCAACAATATAATAAACGTTTTCTAATAACAATAACAATATTGAACTGGTTGCAGAGTTATTTTGTGGTCCTGGCCTTGAAAGTTTGGGAACCCCTGGGTTACATTACCAGGCGAAGTTACTGGTCAAATCTGTGGAGAGGCGACCCCGCTCACTGTAAAGGCTCTCATGCTCTTCGATAGTGACGTATACAGATGCACACAGAGGCCTCTGTCTGAAACACAAGTTTTTACAAAATTAACTAGAACAAGCTGCAAATAAACCCCACTGCTAGCTAATTTTCTTGAGTATTAGTAATATCTCCTCACAGAGCTATTTAAGTACAGAAATGTAGTTTAAATGAGGCCCTTTTGTTTTATTTTTAAGTAATAAAATAGATATAGATGCTATATTTCTGTAGATGCTACATACTGTAGATATGGAGATTCCAACAATAGTTACACAGTGCACTTTTAAGTGTTCCTTGTGAAACTGAAAGTGCTTGTGTGAATAAGTAACAGATTTTTCAGTCACTTCACTTCAAAAAACAATGCAAAGGTACCCTCAAATAATTTAACAAAGCCAGAACACGTCATAATATATCGCCTAAAAACACTGCATCTCCTTTGTTAAATCTGGTTCCATTTTGCCCTTGCCATTATCTCAGTTCGAAAATACCGATTTTAATTAAGCGGTGGCTGTAGGAAATGAGCATGTATTTTCCCACGCGCTCGCAGCATTTATTTAAAGCCTATATTTAGACATTAATTAAAGCGTAGCAGTGCAGCCGAGCTGGGGACAACAGCAGCACTTACTAATGATCCGACTGTTCTCACGCTTCTCTCAGCACCTGCATGCAGATGGGATTAGGGCTCAATCACACAGACCAGGGCCGTTTACAGCACTGTGGGGACCCGACGGCAAGAAACACTGAGGGGAAAGAGTGGAATGTGTTTGAGGTAAAAGTACCAATACAAGAATAAAAATGTGCTCCACTTCACGTTCAATTCCAGTTCCAAAACTTGGTCTAAACCAGGGGTCACTGTGAGAAAAGGGGGAACCAGGGCCATAGATTAGAAATAGCAGACAAATGTATGTCTCTAAAGACTCACAAGTGCTTCTTCAACCATGGAAAGAAAGCTTGAGAGGTGATTAGTGAGGAGAAGGCAGAAGGCTGTGATTGGCTGACCGGTAACAGTGGGGAGGAACCAAAAATACTGTAATGTAAGTGTGTATTATGTACCTGTCAAAATACAGACAGTCAAGCAGAATCTAACAAAAGTTGCGCATATGTCAACCTTAATTACAGTGGGCAGAGAAGAACAAACATCTTAACAAAATAAAACAAGTCCCAAAACACATTTTTACAAAAGACTCATTGAAATGCAGAGGGAGCGTCCCGTAAGACCAGCAAGACAACAACCTGCTTTTGTTCAAACAAGCCCACGAAGCAGAAAGAGCACGGGAGAAGGAGCAGGCACCATCTATCCTGATTGTTGGACCAGTCTTCATCCTGATGCTGTCCACCAGAAGCACTATTTTTGATCTGACTCTCTCCTCTGGGTTTTCTGCTCTCTCTGACCCTCTCCTCTGTGCTCTCTGCTCCCCCTGACCCTCTCCTCTGTGTTCTCTGCTCCCTCTGACCCTCTCCTCTGTGCTCTCTGCTCCCTCTGACCCTCTCCTCTGTGCTCTCTGCTCCCCTCTGACCCTCTCCTCTGTGCTCTCTGCTCCCCTCTGACCCTCTCCTCTGGGTTCTCTGCTCCTCTGACCCTCTCCTCTGGGTTCTCTGCTCCCTCTGACCCTCTCCTCTGTGCTCTCTGCTCCCTCTGACCCTCTCCTCTGGGTTCTCTGCTCCTCTGACCCTCTCCTCTGCACTCTCTGCTCCCTCTGACCCTCTCCTCTGGGTTCTCTGCTCCCTCTGACCCTCTCCTCTGTGCTCTCTGCTCCCTCTGACCCTCTCCTCTGGGTTTTCTGCTCTCTCTGACCCTCTCCTCTGTGCTCTCTGCTCCCTCTGACCCTCTCCACTTTGCTCTCTGCTCCTCTGACCCTCTCCTCTGTGTTCTCTGCTCCCTCTGACCCTCTCCTCTGTGCTCTCTGCTCCCTCTGACCCTCTCCACTTTGCTCTCTGCTCCTCTGACCCTCTCCTCTGTGTTCTCTGCTCCCTCTGACCCTCTCCTCTGTGCTCTCTGCTCCCTCTGACACTCTCCTCTGTGCTCTCTGCTCCCTCTGACACTCTCCTCTGTGCTCTCTGCTCCCTCTGACCCTCTCCTCTGGGTTCTCTGCTCCCTCTGACCCTCTCCTCTGTGCTCTCTGCTCCCTCTGACCCTCTCCTCTGTGCTCTCTGCTCCCTCTGACCCTCTCCTCTGGGTTCCCTGCTCCCTCTGACACTCTCCTCTGTGCTCTCTGCTCCCTCTGACCCTCTCCTCTGGGTTCCCTGCTCCCTCTGACACTCTCCTCTGTGCTCTCTGCTCCCTCTGACCCTCTCCTCTGGGTTCCCTGCTCCCTCTGACACTCTCCTCTGTGCTCTCTGCTCCCTCTGACCCTCTCCTCTGGGTTCTCTGCTCCCTCTGACCCTCTCCTCTGGGTTCTCTGCTCCCTCTGACCCTCTCCTCTGTGCTCTCTGCTCCCTCTGACCCTCTCCTCTGGGTTCTCTGCTCCCTCTGACCCTCTCCTCTGTGCTCTCTGCTCCCTCTGACCCTCTACTCTGTGTTCTCTGCTCCCTCTGACCCTCTCCTCTGTGCTCTCTGCTCCCTCAGACCCTCTCCTCTGTGCTCTCTGCTCCCTCTGACCCTCTCCTCTGTGCTCTCTGCTCCCTCTGACCCTCTCCTCTGTGCTCTCTGCTCCCTCTGACCCTCTCCTCTGTGCTCTCTGCTCCCTCTGACCCTCTCCTCTGTGCTCTCTGCTCCCTCTGACCCTCTCCTCTGTGCTCTCTGCTCCCTCTGACCCTCTCCTCTGGGTTCTCTGCTCCCTCTGACCCTCTCCTCTGTGTTCTCTGCTCCCTCTGACCCTCTCCTCTGTGCTCTCTGCTCCCTCTGACCCTCTCCTCTGTGCTCTCTGCTCCCTCTGACCCTCTCCTCTGTGCTCTCTGCTCCTCTGACCCTCTCCTCTGTGTTCTCTGCTCCCTCTGACCCTCTCCTCTGTGCTCTCTGCTCCCTCTGACCCTCTCCTCTGTGCTCTCTGCTCCCCTCTGACCCTCTCCTCTGGGTTCTCTGCTCCTCTGACCCTCTCCTCTGGGTTCTCTGCTCCCTCTGACCCTCTCCTCTGTGCTCTCTGCTCCCTCTGACCCTCTCCTCTGGGTTCTCTGCTCCTCTGACCCTCTCCTCTGCACTCTCTGCTCCCTCTGACCCTCTCCTCTGGGTTCTCTGCTCCCTCTGACCCTCTCCTCTGTGCTCTCTGCTCCCTCTGACCCTCTCCTCTGGGTTCTCTGCTCCCTCTGACCCTCTCCTCTGTGCTCTCTGCTCCCTCTGACCCTCTCCTCTGGGTTCTCTGCTCCTCTGACCCTCTCCTCTGGGTTCTCTGCTCCCTCTGACCCTCTCCTCTGGGTTCTCTGCTCCCTCTGACCCTCTCCTCTGTGCTCTCTGCTCCATCTGATCCTCTCCTCTGGGTTCTCTGCTCCCTCTGACCCTCTCCTCTGTGCTCTCTGCTCCATCTGATCCTCTCCTCTGGGTTCTCTGCTCCCTCTGACCCTCTCCTCTGTGCTCTCTGCTCCCTCTGACCCTCTCCTCTGGGTTCTCTGCTCCCTCTGACCCTCTCCTCTGGGTTCTCTGCTCCCCCTGACCCTCTCCTCTGTGCTCTCTGCTCCCTCTGACCCTCTCCTCTGTGCTCTCTGCTCCCTCTGACCCTCTCCTCTGTGCTCTCTGCTCCCTCCGACGCTCTCCTCTGTGCTCTCTGCTCCCTCTGACCCTCTCCTCTGTTCTCTCTGCTCCCTCTGACCCTCTCCTCTGTGCTCTCTGCTCCCTCTGACCCTCTCCTCTGTTCTCTCTGCTCCCTCTGACCCTCTCCTCTGGGTTCTCTGCTCCCTCTGACCCTCTCCTCTGGGTTCTCTGCTCCCCCTGACCCTCTCCTCTGTGCTCTCTGCTCCCTCTGACCCTCTCCTCTGTGCTCTCTGCTCCCTCTGACCCTCTCCTCTGGGTTCTCTGCTCCCTCTGACCCTCTCCTCTGTGCTCTCTGCTCCCTCAGACCCTCTCCTCTGCGTTCTCTGCTCCCTCTGACCCTCTCCTCTGTGCTCTCTGCTCCCTCTGACCCTCTCCTCTGTGTTCTCTGCTCCTCTGACCCTCTCCTCTGTGCTCTCTGCTCCCTCTGACCCTCTCCTCTGGGTTCTCTGCTCCCTCTGACCCTCTCCTCTGTGCTCTCTGCTCCCTCTGACCCTCTCCTCTGGGTTCTCTGCTCCCTCTGACCCTCTCCTCTGGGTTCTCTGCTCCCCCTGACCCTCTCCTCTGTGCTCTCTGCTCCCTCTGACCCTCTCCTCTGTGCTCTCTGCTCCCTCTGACCCTCTCTCCTCTGTGCTCTCTGCTCCCTCCGACGCTCTCCTCTGTGCTCTCTGCTCCCTCTGACCCTCTCCTCTGTGCTCTCTGCTCCCTCTGACCCTCTCCTCTGTGCTCTCTGCTCCCTCTGACCCTCTCCTCTGTGCTCTCTGCTCCCTCTGACCCTCTCCTCTGTGCTCTCTGCTCCCTCTGACCCTCTCCTCTGGGTTCTCTGCTCCCTCTGACCCTCTCCTCTGTGCTCTCTGCTCCCTCAGACCCTCTCCTCTGCGTTCTCTGCTCCCTCTGACCCTCTCCTCTGTGCTCTCTGCTCCCTCTGACCCTCTCCTCTGTGCTCTCTGCTCCGTCTGACCCTCTCCTCTGGGTTCTCTGCTCCCTCTGACCCTCTCCTCTGTGCTCTCTGCTCCCTCAGACCCTCTCCTCTGTGCTCTCTGCTCCTCTGACCCTCTCCTCTGCGTTCTCTGCTCCCTCTGACCCTCTCCTCTGTGCTCTCTGCTCCCTCTGACCCTCTCCTCTGGGTTCTCTGCTCCCTCTGACCCTCTCCTCTGTGCTCTCTGCTCCCTCTGACCCTCTCCTCTGGGTTCTCTGCTCTCTCTGACCCTCTCCTCTGTGCTCTCTGCTCCATCTGACCCTTTCCTCTGTGTTTTCTGCTCCTTCTTAAGCTCTCCTCTGCGTTCTCTGCTCCCTCTGATCTTCTGCTCCGCTTTCTCTGCTCCATTTGACCCTCTCCTCTGCGTTCTCTGCTCCTATGACCGTCTTCTCTGTAACTTTTTACTGTGTGTGCATAATTACCAGTTTTCTTGCAATGCTCTTTGTAAAATTTAGCCGATTAACACAATAATTAGAAAAATTCTCCCGGCTGTTTTAGACATTGTTCATCACCTTCATTTTGGCCCTCTGTCTCTACTTGCATTGATTTCCTTTACAGCGTTTGGACAGCTTTGAACTGGTGCTTTTAGAGAAGGAGGAGAGGACACTATCGTTACTGAAGAGGCTGTTCCAGTGTTCACTTCTGATGATATGCAAATGAATTGAAACTGATAAAACATTAACCCTCTGTTCTTTTGCTACACTATGCAAATCCAGAGGTAGATTGCACTCCATTACATTCACTTTAATAAATGTGTACTCTCCAGAATAGTCTTCCAGACCCCATACTTTTCCTCCTATACTTCTTACATTTGTTTTACCAACATGTGATTTCACATTATTCTGTGGTTAATCCAAATTTCTCCATTGGAATCACAATATGTTCCACTTTTGGTCCAGACCTTGCATGGAGGTGTGTAATATTTCATGCTCAGTGTATTTGGTGCCAAGTACACCCTTGCTTTTGTATCTGATAAACCAAACAATAAATTATTATGAAACCGCTCGTAGTGACCATTGATCAATTACTAAACTAATACAAGTATTTGTTATTTCCACTTTGTGTTCTCCCCACACATCTGTTCTGTTCTGTATGGATGCACTCACTTTTCCACACACCCCAGACAAACTGGGACTAACCCAGTGCATCATCCTCTATCTCCCTGTGTGTTTATGCTAGTCCCCTCCTGCCTCTGCCTCATCTGTCCTTGTCCATTATCACAGTAATACCTCACCCGTTCCCCGGCCCCTCCCCCCTGCTCTACACTCCATACGGGAACCCACATTTTACCACTGTATAGATTTTCATTGGACTGTAGGAGCCTTTAATGTACTGACTAGTTAAAAGCAGTTTTATTGTGCACTAAAACAAAGTAAATGAAGATCCAAGAGCCTTATCAGGATTCTCCAGCGCTGCAGAGGGAGGGGGTGACAGCGAGCCCGCTGTTCAAACCCTTTTGGGCATGTTTAACTCTGCTCTATCAGCACACACAAACACAAGTCTTGGTAATGGTTTCATGGTGGTTGTGGTAATTAAACAAAAGAGTTAAACAAAGAGATGAAATGCTTTCAGAATATGTCTACAGGACTGTACCTGAGGAGGAGGAGACTGGCCCTGATCCCTCAGACTGGTTCACTTTACAGCACTTTCAAACAGTCCATAGAATGGCGGAATGTGTCTCCATACTCAATTAAAGCTGTGCTACGTGAGCAAGTGACATCACCCAAAATTAACAAATGTTTTCTCAATGAATACAATTTAAATCGAACTGGAATAATAATAATAATAATAATGAGGCTGATCTAAGAAATTCACAAAAAGACGTTTAGTAATTCCAAGTTTTCATGGCTGTGACATGTGACTAGGGAAACGACTTCTGGTTTATAATAAGCTTATACTTCTGCTTTTTCACTTATTTGACTTTCTGCACTGCATTCTCTTTAAGCATGGCATTGAGTTTGGATAGTATTAGATGCATAATGCATTGGAAATAGACATGTATCTATAAACCTGGCTGGATTTGCCTTCATTTCCTGTTGGGTATGAACTGACAATGTTTGTTTTAATGTTATTTATCTGTCACAATCAAATGTGTGACAGGCTTCTCTATTTATCTATGGCACCAGTCAGGGAGTGAGGAGGCTTGTGTTACAGCCAGGGAGAGGTAGGCCTTAAGGGAAAAATAGAATGCACTTTTAAAATATTGTTATTAGCCTCTAACATGCTGTTGAGTACTTTAAGTTTGCCATCAAATGTTTAAGAACTAAAAAAAAGTTTATAAAAACAAGATGAACATCTGTATCTGGTTCAGTTTGCCCTGGCCCTTGCTGATCTGCTGGTTGCATAGCACTTACACAAGCTAAACACACCTTTATCATAAATGCGAGCAGTTACAGTGATCATGTCAATGATTCAAGGACTTAAAACAGCCGAAGATTCTGGGATAAATGACATCAAATATCATAAAATCGTCATCCTTTGAGGAGATTGAGCAGGGAGTGTTGTTGACGATCAGAGGGAGGGGATTTTCTAACCAGCATTCCTCAAACTAGCGTGAATGAAGCTAAATGCAACTCCAGGTGTGTTTTTGATGACAGAACATTGTTATAACATGGTTAAACTCCTCCTCCTGACCTAAAAAGTCATAAATGATATGACCCCATCGACCTCAAAGATGTGACAGTAGAGTACCATCCGAACAGAGCACTTCACTCTCAAAATGTTGGACTATTGTTGGTCCTAGAGTCTCTAAAAGCACAGCAGGAGGTCCAGCTCCTGTTCATGTTAAAGAGGCCGACACAGTCTCTACATTTAAGACCAGGCTCAAAACGCTCCTCTTTGAAATAGCTTATGGTCAGGCCAGTTAGGAACAGAAATAAAAACCTAAAGTTTTAGCTACGCTGCCCTATGAGCGACTATGCTGGAGGAAGTATGGAGCTGGATCACTGTCCTCTGGTTCTTCTACTTTCATCAACAATATTTAAGATTTTAGTTCAACTGTAGTCTGTTCATTGCTGTTCACATGCTTTGTCTCTTTCTCCACTTCCCTCCGTGTTCCTCATCTGCCTGGAGGAACTCTCTCTGCACTAGATGATTCACCTTCCTTCCTCTTGAGTGGTTCTGGTCCAAGTGGATGTGTCAGTCCTAGTCCATCTGCGTCTGTCCGTCTGTGGGAGGAGGATTCACTGTGGTTCTCCCCGAGGTCTTGACTTTTTCCACCAGGTTTTTTGTAGTTCTTCCTTGCCGAGAAGGTGAGTCAAGTACAGGGGGAAATCTGGGACAGTTATCCATTTGCTAACGTCTCTTGTGAATGTTGTTTATTTAAACTGCTTTCTAACTCTGGCCCATTGAGGAAACTGTTTTGGGCCCTAAAAAAAATAAACTGAATTGAATTAAAAGCTCAGAGCAAAGAGTCACTATAGCATTATATATTCCCTTTAAGACAGCCTTAGACAGTGAGTGCAACCGAGAAGTCACATACACTCTGTTTGGGGCCTCGGTGAATGTGATGCACTGCAAAAACATGTTAAGTCCCAGACGAACCAGCAACAGATGGATAGGATAGGTGTTAGAAAGGCATCCGCACGTGATATTATTGAACATGTTGCCTAAAGATAGATATGTAGCATGTTGCCAAATGTTAATATATTTTCTCTAATGACATGTGCAGGGCTCTGTGATGTTACACATTATAATAATATATAATATAATGATCCACAACTATTCAACAGAAAAAAACATAACATGTCAGAACACAGCATTACGTCATATTTAGCATATGCATGTGTCTCCTTATTGAACACATCTCTCCTCTTCCATGTTTTCTTCTGTTCTATTTACAGTGCAACCAACACCATGGCAACCAGCGCGATCTTCCTCAGTGACACATCTGCCTTGTGTTTCTGCTGCTGGTGTGATCGCCCGGCAGAACAGGACACGCTTCAGCTCAGTTTGGTTTGGACCAGGATTAGAAGAGGGCCGGGGGCAACGTTAGCCTACTGGTATTTTGGATTTTATTTTCTCTCACAGCTGCAGTGATGTGGATATGTAAATGTGCAGTTGGAGTCACGTCTGCGCTCACACAAATCTTGGTAATTCTATTTTGGTTTGGAAAAGAATACATACTATACTATAATACATTTAACAACTGCTATTTTTACCTGGAACATCCAGCAATAAGACAAAAGCAGGCTGAACAGTGATCCTAAAGCAGCACAGGATGGTCAGGGCTGCAGTCACTGTGGGCTGTGCAGTTAAAACTGTATATTACCAATAAAACATGTTTCATTCTTCAAATAATCCAATCTAACTGTCTTTGTAGTGCAGTTGAAAAACAATAAAGTCAAATAAAGTCAAAAACATGAGATGGCAACATCTCATGTTTTGAAACAAAGAAAAGAAAATTCCTATTCATTAAATGATGGGTTTTCTGAGCATGTGTGAAATGACACTTACTGAGTGTATCCAGCCAGTAGATGGTGCCAGAGCTATATACAAGTGAGTGAAGTTAGGGCTCAAAAGACGCTATAGTGCGGGTTTGCTGCAGCATTTATCATGTTTATGAGGCAGAAATGCTCAGAATGAGTCCAGAGATTATTTAAGGATTTAAAACAATGGAAGATTCTTGGATAAGTGATGTAGATGATCTGAGATCCAGGAAGTGTTTTTGATGCTTGGAGGGGGGAGGATTTTCTAATGTTCACTCCTCAAAAGAGTGCCACTCAATGCTAACTTCAGGTATGTTTTTGATGACGGAGCATTGTTAGAACATGCTTAAACGCTCAAGAAAGTCACTGTAGTAGAATATGGTCCTTTAAAAGTCACTTTAAAAGAAGACTTAAAATCAGAAAGTGACTGCACAGTTTTGGGTCATGCTGCACTAAAGGATCAGTCCTCCTTTGTTTTTGTATTTGTTGTAGTGAGGTTAAGTAAAGATTTGTCGGCCGACCCAAGGGAACGCACAAGAGTGTAGGGCGCGTAGGCCGTGTAGGGCGTGTAGGGCGTGTAGGGCTGCAGCAGGTCGGACAGATGCTGAGGGGTCGTGGACACATTTTACAACAGACATAATCATTTTAACCAATGTGAAAAGTAACCGGGAGCCAGTGCAAAGACTTTAAAACTAGGCTCTTATTATTATTATTATCTTTTTTTTTTCATGTTTCAAAACTCCTGAAATTTCCGAACAGAAGTTCCCATGGGAAATTGACCAAAATGTTCAATGAGAGTGATCTGCTCCAGTCAATTTGCCATCATATACGGACCTCAGAGCAGAGCACTTGCAGATGAGTTGCAGTCAGTCCACTACACCGAGCGCAGCGTGAACAATGAAACACTAAAGACCTATTTAAAGTGAGATATATTCCTCCAGCCGCTGCTTATGGCTCCCATGTCCCATCGTTATTCCACAGGCAAACACACATCCATCACAACTCTGCACAGAAACAGGAGGAGGGTCTGCAGAGGAGAGCGAGTCTGCAGCACTGAAGCCAGAACAACTGCCTCTGAGATTAGGAAGAAGCTCTTGTTACACCGCTCTCTAAAGCTCGCTCTAAACCACTGTTACCTGTAATAATGTCCATCCGATAATTGATCACGTTAACGTTCCAATAACCATGTACCAGTCGACCATGAAACAAGGAAGAGCAAATCTACAGTGTCGAATGGTGCTGGGGCTGGAGTCCACTAAAGAAATCCACGTTCAAACCTCAAAGTATATTGAATGAATCAGTGTGTGCTAACTGTGTGACTTGTACATTGTTTATGTAAAATATGTTCTATTTATTTTCTCTTCTTTATGTCATGTCCTGTTTAAATTTACCTACAATCAATTAACCTGAAAACCTAAACTGAAATGACTAAAAACATGTCGATCATTTAAGCACTTTCCCCAGTCATTTTTGTCTTTCAGTTTTCAAAACACAAACACAAACTGCACAGAGAGAACACACAAACACACACAACACAGTCTGAAGTGCATACAGTCCGGCTTATTCGTCCCACTTAGTCCAAGGTCTGTCAAGTTATGTCATTTTGTCTAATTTTCCAATGTCAATAATGTGAATAATGTCTTTTTATTTGTTCCATCTTCTTCTCCGTTCTGAAATCGAGTGGGACGCCAAAGCTTTATTCATCTCACCTGGTAACAACAGTCTCTTTTCCAGCAGATACACTGAGTACAGAACTTTTCTGGAGGATGTCCGTGTGAGTCTCCATGGAGAGGTTACTGTTCAGGAATGTTCCACAGTATGGCTTTAAGCTTATCTATCTCTATTGAAACAAGTAGGTGTTACCACCAGGGCAAGTGACAGGCCAGATCTGTGGAGAGGTGACCCCTCTCAACATAAGAATGTGCAGGTGATTGAATAAATGCATGTTATATACGTTTAATACCTGACTGTGGCCCTTTCAACAAAGCAATATTTCTCACATTCATCAAATTTGCCGCTGGACTCCAGTTTGTAAACTGACTGAGAATGTGGTTCTGTTGCATCTTTCTGCGGTGCACACTTTATGATTCCAATCATGACCACGGCACACATCGAGAGTGAAGCAGCTGCAACCTTTGTGTCACGAGAGAGGGAAAAAGAGACAGGGAAAAAGAGAGGGGGAACAGAGAGAGGGAACAGAGAGAGGACAAAAGAGAGAGGGAAAAGAGAGAGGGAAAAAGAGAGAGGGAACAGAGAGAGGGAAAAGAGAGAGGGAACAGAGAGAGGGAAAAAGAGAGAGGACAAAAGAGACAGGTAAAAAGAGACAGGGAAAAAGAGAGGGAAAAAGAGAGAGGGAACAGAGAGAGGGAAAAGAGAGAGGGAAAAGAGAGAGGGAAAAAGAGAGAGGGAACAGAGAGAGGGAAAAGAGAGAGGGAACAGAGAGAGGGAACAGAGAGAGGACAAAAGAGACAGGTAAAAAGAGACAGGGAAAAAGAGAGGGAAAAAGAGAGAGGGAAAAGAGAGAGGGAACAGAGAGAGGGAAAAGAGAGAGGAAAAAGAGAGAGGACAAGAGAGAGGGAACAGAGAGAGGGAACAGAGAGAGGGAAAAAGAGAGAGGGAAAAGAGAGAGGGGAAAAGAGAGAGGGAAAAGAGAGAGGGAACAGAGAGAGGGAAAAGAGAGAGGACAAAAGAGACAGGTAAAAAGAGACAGGGAAAAAGAGAGGGAACAGAGAGAGGGAAAAAGAGAGAGGACAAGAGAGAGGGAACAGAGAGAGGGAAAAAGAGAGAGGGAAAAGAGAGAGGGAAAAGAAAGAGGGAACAGAGAGAGGGAACAGAGAGAGGGAAAAAGAGACAGGGAAAAAGAGAGGGGGAACAGAGAGAGGGAACAGAGAGAGGACAAAAGAGACAGGTAAAAAGAGACAGGGAAAAAGAGAGGGAAAAAGAGAGAGGGAAAAGAGAGAGGGAACAGAGAGAGGGAAAAGAGAGAGGAAAAAGAGAGAGGACAAGAGAGAGGGAACAGAGAGAGGGAACAGAGAGAGGGAAAAAGAGAGAGGGAAAAGAGAGAGGGGAAAAGAGAGAGGGAAAAGAGAGAGGGAACAGAGAGAGGGAAAAGAGAGAGGAAAAGAGGACAAGAGAGAGGGAACAGAGAGAGGGAACAGAGAGAGGGAAAAAGAGAGAGGGAAAAGAGAGAGGGAAAAGAAAGAGGGAACAGAGAGAGGGAACAGAGAGAGGGAAAAAGAGAGAGGGAAAAGAGAGAGGGGAAAAAGAGAGAGGGAACAGAGAGAGGGAAAAAGAGACAGGGAAAAGAGAGAGGGAAAAGAAAGAGGGAACAGAGAGAGGGAACAGAGAGAGGGAAAAAGAGAGAGGGAAAAGAAAGAGGGAACAGAGAGAGGGGAAAAAGAGAGAGGGAACAGAGAGAGGGAAAAAGAGACAGGGAAAAGAGAGAGGGAACAGAGAGAGGGAAAAAGAGAGAGGGACAAAGAGACAGGGAAAAGAGAGAGGGAAAAGAAAGAGGGAACAGAGAGAGGGAACAGAGAGAGGGAAAAAGAGAGAGGACAAAAGAGAGAGGACAAAAGAGAGAGGGAAAAAGAAAGAGGACAAAAGAGAGAGGGAAAAGAGAGAGGGAACAGAGAGAGGATAAAAAAGAGAGGGAAAAAGAGAGAGGACAAAAGAGAGGGAAAAATTGATAGGTAAAAGAGAGAGGACAAAAGAGAGAGGGAAAAAGAGAGAGAAAAAGAGAGAGGAAAAAAGAGAGAGGACAAAAGAGAGAGGATAAAAAGAGAGGGAAAAAGAGAGAGGACAAAAGAGAGAGGACAAAAGAGAGGGAAAAGGAGATAGGTAAAAGAGAGAGGACAAAATAGAGAGCGAAAGAGAGAGTGGGAAAAAGAGAGAGGGGTAAAACAGACGGAAGGAAATAGAGAGAGGGAAAAATGAGAGGGAGAGAAAGAGAGAAAGCTAGAGAGAAAAAGAGAGGGAAAAAGAGGGAGGGAAAAGGAGAGAGGGCAAAAGAGAAAGGAAAGAGGGAAATAGAGAGGGGGGAAAGAGGGTAAATAGAGAGAGGGAGAAAATGAGAAAGAGAGAGAAAAACAGAGGGAAAAAGAGAAAGGAAAAAGAGAGTGAGAGAAAGAGAAAAGGACAGGACTAAAGATAGTGAGGAGTGAGAGATGGTGACAGAGTGAGAAGAGAGAGCGAGCATCTGCTTCCTCCTCACACGTCTCCCACAGCACGGCTGCTCATGGAGGAAGAGGAGGCTGTCCGAGCACTAGCGCTGAGTCATGTTAGCTCCTGGAGCGTGTTTATGATGCAGCGCAGACTGTGGGGGTCAAAGGTCAAGGCCTCCATAGACACGTCCACATATAGTCTGTCCTGCATGCTCAAGTGTGCTGTGTACGTTGCACTAAAATGCAGGAACAATCAGGAAGAGTTGGGATTTGAATTGGACAGAATTGATGATTGGTTGACGACTGAAGACATAAAGCTGAACGCTCTAGACACGAAGCCTTTACATTATCATTATTGTAACATTGTTGCAAGTGCAATAGATGGGATTTGGAAAGTTATCGGATGTTCCTGGATGTCTGTCTCATAAAGGTCTAAATAAGCTTGCCCCTCCACCCTTTATGGATTTCAAATGTAAAAAACTAACATTGGAATACATTCATCAATCTGGAGAGTTAAACATCATGGCAAACCTTTGAAGCTGATTGGCTGAAGCTTCAGAACAGCGGAACAAGCCGAGAAATATAACTGTTGTTAAATCCAGTTGAGAGAAAAGCACTGACTTCTTCCTTGTCCTCAAATGCACAAAGCGCTCCTACAGTTGTACCCGCTTTTCAACGTAAAATAGTCCATAAATCTGCAAAAGGCCAAAGTATATTCATGTCATTATGACCCTCAGAGCTGCTTTTACAAAATAGTGCATGTGTATCTGAACACTTTACTTTATTACCTAAAAAAGCTTGTACAGCCCTTTTAAAAATGGGTGAAAACAAAGCAGTTATGCACCCTCAGATGATCTCTTTGTTGAGCTCTGATCTTCTGACTTTTGTTTTACTATAAATAGTCTTTTTTCTTTGTAATGTCTCAGATGGGCTGGACCCCTTTTAACGTGTAATAAAGTAATAAAGTCAAATCTGTTTTGCCTCAGTACAGATATATAGTAAAAGCAGCTCTTAGGGTCAGAATGAGTCCTAATTATAAAGCGTTTTATTCCCATTGAAGCAGGAAGTACTAACATTTGTTCACTTTACTGTGACGGCAAAACTCTACTCAGGCCTCAGAAAGTTATAAAAATTCAATTAAATTCAGTGTCCAAAATCACAACAACATTTTCCTCCATGAGCCACAGGTAGAAAGCAGTTCAAATAAACAATGTTAGAATTTAGCAGCGGATCAGTGTCCTGGAGCATCCCTTTGACCCTCCTTCTCGGCAAGGAAAAAGTACAAAAAAAAACCCCATGGGAAAAAGCAGAAACCTCAGGAGAACCACAGTGAAGGAGAGATCCTACTCCCACGTCGCCACAGGGCAGGCAAGGCAGGCAATTGCTTGGGGCCTCCGCAGTCAGAGGGGCCCCCAAGCACGGCCCTGTAGAACTGTCGATAACAGGACCTCTGCAATAGAAAGTGGAGGCCTTTAAACTGACCCTAATGACTCCTTTATTTTCCTGCATAGTATTTTAACTTTTGAATTTTAAGAAATGAGACGTATTTAAACCTCCCCTCGAGCTGAACTATCCTCACTCAGAGTTGTAGATTGGTTCTCACCTCTTCCTATTGTGTGCACCGCGCTTTGGTTCAGACCAGTGGGCGAGGCTACCGTGCTCAAATTGAGCCGCCGACTGTAGCTGCCATGTTTGCAATCTGCTGCTGACCACTAGGGGCTGCTGTGGAAGTAGAATTATTCAATGCAAGTCAATGGGGAGTTAGACGTTTCAAAACCTACTTTAGAGCCTGAGGCTCAAAATACGGCTTTGGTCTCAAACGTTAGCTTACGGCTCTGTGACGTTAGCTTACGGCTCTGTGACAACGCTGAGGGGGTGAATTTTTTTGAACCAGGCTGGTTTAGCCTGTGATTTTTTAAAGTTCATGCATATCTAATGAAGAAGGCGGGCTTTACGCGCCGGAAATGTCAGGGCGCAGCCATACACCTACGAGTGGGCGGTAACCATAGAGGCAACGACGGCAGTACGTCAGCAAAAGGCCACCCCAAAGTCGCCCTCCCCCCGCCTCCCCACCGAGGGGGGAGTGGTGGGGGCTAACCCGCGGCCATTTTGAATTCTCCATGACTGAGCCGCATTATCATGAATGGGGCGGAGCCACAACCGTCTGTCCACTATTTTTATGTCTATGGTTCAGACGTGACAATTGGCTGCGCTGCGTCCTCCCGCCCCTCCCCCACTCTCTCCCACGCGCTGACAGCAACAGCCTGCTTCTTGACTTGTAAACAATTATGATGGTGCAGCTGAAAAAATGAAGGGAACATATCCTTCAGAAAGAAAAAAAAATGAAAGAAAAAAAGAAGAGGAGGACAGAAGAAAATAAGACAGTGGTGAGTGAGTTTTACTCCAGTGCAGTTCAGATAAATGTCATGTGTGTTTGCTGCTGGAGAGTTTATCTGTAGCTGTATCTAACGCTCAGCTAAACTAAGTAATCCCTGCAATCCCTGAGTCAGCAGCGTGTGTGCAGTTGTGGCTAAAAAAACATTTGGAACAAGGTCAAGCATTTTCCATAAAGGTCATTTGATCAACTTAGAAAAAGGTAAGTCCCAAAAGACAAATAATATTACATCACATAACTTTACTAGGAGCCTAACTATAAATTACAGTTATGGTATTTTTGTATTTTGCACATAATTTTTACAGTTTTGTATTTTTATTTATTGTGGTTATATCTGGTGTGAGGGCCCCCTATTATTTTTGGCTTGAGACCCCATGGTATCCTTGCAACCCCACTGAACGCCACTGAACGCCACTGCTGCCACGGACAGACTGCAGATGGACCAGGACTGACACATCCATTTGGGCCAGAACCACTCAAGAGATTGGAAGGTGGATCATCTAATGAGGGAGAGTTCCTCTAGACCAGTGATTCTCAAACTGTGGTTCAGAACACTAGTGGTCTGTCAGCAAAGTAATATTACATTTAATTTAATTGTTTTTTAAATTAATACTTTTTTACTTTACTTTTTTTTTTTTTTTTTTGACCTAAACATATTGTATGGAAAATAATTCTAGTCAGTTCAGTTCTTAATTATTCTGTTTCTTCTGTACAACACGACACAAGTGGGATGTTCGCTCTTCAAGTCACTGAGCAGCGAGAGCACAGCTCTAACGTTCCATAAATTAATCGTCCCGCTTCTGATTTGCATTTGACTTGCGCACAGAACGACCCGTTTGATAGACCTCACACTCGGTAGACCGTAGAATGTGAAAACCACGAGCCAAAATCTAAACAGCGAGCCGCTGGCAAAGGTGAAACTACCACTGACGATCTGCACCAGGAGCGTGCGGCGCGCAATGGCCGCTGTGTGTCCAGGACACACTCAGAGCACGGGAAGGACACGCACAAAGGTCTCACTACGACACCGCAAGCACATGTACGGGATGATACGGCAGAGCATGGAGACAGACACGGAGGCGCAAAGTGGAGGAACTCACGGCGTCGCTGCGAGAATGTACAGAGAGATACGGCAGAGCACGGGAAGGACACGCACATAGGTCTTGTGGTCACCGCGGCATCGAGAGCACACACACGGGACGAGACCGCAGAGCAGGAGATAGACACACGGACACATGGTGACCGACAGCGAAGGTGCTCACAGAGGCACCAGGAGCACACAGGAGGTGAGACACAGGAGGGAGAGGAGCAGGTGAGACAGAGAGGAGGGAGAGAAGAAGAGGAGGTGAGACACAGAGGAGGAGCAGGTGAGACGGAAAGGATCAGAGGGAAGAGCAGGAGGAGGAGCAGGTGAGAGGAGCAAGAGGGAGAGGAGCAGATGAGACACAGAGGAGGGAGAGGAGCAGGAGAGACACAGAGGAGGGAGAGGAGCAGGAGAGACACAGAGGAGGGAGAGGAGCAGGAGAGACACAGAGGAGGGAGAGGAGCAGGAGAGACACAGAGGAGGGAGAGGAGCAGGAGGAGGAGCAGGTGAGACACAGAGGAGGGAGAGGAGCAGGAGGAGGAGCAGGTGAGACACAGAGGAGGGAGAGGAGCAGGTGAGACGGAAAGGATCAGAGGGAAGAGCAGGAGGAGGAGCAGGTGAGAGGAGCAAGAGGGAGAGGAGCAGATGAGACACAGAGGAGGAGCAGGTGAGACACAGAGGATGGAGAGGAGCAGGAGAGACACAGAGGAGGGAGAGGAGCAGGAGGAGGAGCAGGTGAGACGGAGAGGAGCAGGTGAGACACAGAGGAGGGAGAGAGGAGCAGGAGGAGGAGCAGGTGAGACACAGAGGAGGGAGAGGAGCAGGAGGAGGAGCAGGTGAGACACAGAGGAGGGAGAGGAGCAGGAGGAGGAGCAGGTGAGACACAGAGGAGGGAGAGGAGCAGGAGGAGGAGCAGGAGAGACACAGAGGAGGGAGAGGAGCAGGAGGAGGAGCAGGTGAGACACAGGGTGTGCAGTGATGTCTCCTCCCAGTATTAGCTCTGCTTTTGTCTTTCAGTAAGTTATTGACCAACAACTTTGACGTCAACTTGGCCAAAAAGAGCTGATTCTGTGGGTGTCAAGCCCCGCCCCTGTGCGTTACCATGGTGCTCCTCTCACTTAATTATGGGAATGTAAGAGGAGAGGATTGTTTCAAATGCTGCATTGATGGGTCAACTGCAGATTTTATATGTATTTTATTTGTAACAGATAATACATTCATAATTAAACAAAATATTCTAATCTAAATCTCAATATTCATTTTTGTTGGCGGTGGGGCGTGTTTGCGGGATAGGTGGTCTGCAGTTTTGTTTTCAACAGCAAAGTGGTCCTTAGTCTGTAAAAGTTTGAACTTTGCTGTAGACAGATGACCAGCAGTCCATCAGCACAGACAGACAAGGAGCAGTTCAGCTGGAGTCCAGGAGAAGTAGTTCCTCACAGGCAGAAGAGGATCAGTTCATCCAGATCAAGGAGAGGTCCACCAGGCGGAGAAGGGCGGAGTCACATATAAACTCAGTGAACGATTAGGTAAGTGAGTGATAAATGTGGACCACTGCTTAAGCATATTTAATGTCTTATAATGTCACAGCGTATGTCTGCTGTTATACGACTGTACAATGTTTTGATTTGCTTTAGGACAGCGGATGACATTTAGCTGTTGTGCTCACTCTGGCATGTTTATGATGAGTAAAATCGAAAAGTGTAGGATGAGCGTCACTATTAGCTCTGGTGGGACTTCACAGCTGCCCACACACTGTTTACAGCGCTGGAGCAGAGGTGAGTTTTACTAATCTCACTCTAAATAAAGTAATAATCACACAAACAGCAGGAGGAAGGACTGTGAGCAGATCTGAGCTCATTAGTTCTTATATTTTGAGTAGCTGTCACAGTTTTTGATGTGCTTTGTCCGTGTGTTCCATAATTCCATGCTTCTGATTTTGAGTATAGTATAGTAGTAGTAATGCTCTGGTGCTTCATCATATGCTTTCATCTCACAGTTTGTGCAAATCTATGATATGAATTGGATAAGACACAACCCTTTTGTCAGAGTCTTCCTGCTTCCTTCTACTCAGCTCTAGCAGCTCTTGCTCTGATTGGTCAGATTTCAGCAAACGATTGAGCCGCAGTGAGCTGCTGCATTCAAGGGAGAGTGGAACAGAGAGAATCGTCTCTGGTTAATTACAGAGATACACAGAGATGATCCTAGGATCGAATAATGATAATATAGACAACACAGAAGTCCTTGTTAAGTGTAGATTTCATGTACATCAAACACAGTGAGGAAAAGAAAGAATCACAGCTTTTGTAATTAACCAGAAAAGATTCTCTCTGTTCCACTCTTCCTTGAAAGCAGCAGCTCCCTGCGGCTCAAACCGTCAGCTTAAATGTGTCATAAAAACTCACAAATATCAATATATATTCACGATTTTGGATGTAATATTATTAATATTCGCTTAGAGCCTACAACAACGGTTTATTCAGTGTTGTATTTTAAGCAGCTCTTTTAACGCATGTGCAGAGCAGCCGGAGGGCGAAGAAGGGTCCAATTTATGTATTTCCGGGGTCCGGTCCTCCTGCCACAGTCTCCTATATTCTCTTTGAATCAGTCTGGGATTGGACTCTCCTAACGTTGGATGGTCTAATCATTGTCGTTCATTTAAAGCATGTGTCTCTCAAATGCAGAAGACCTCAGGAGTCAGGGTTCTTTTGTTTTCCCCTTTTCCACTCGTAAGCCCCATGTTTATTTAGACATGAACAGACCATGATGTCCTTTGATTTATTAGTCCGCCTGTCAGTCACACCCATTTGAAATCGGGGGAGACAGGATATGATTCCAGAGCAAAACAAAAAGTCAAATGATGGGATTCCTCTCTATTCTCACAAAATGACCGTTTTCGATGTTCAGTGACAGCTTTGTAAGATTTACCCGAGCCTCGCTATTCAGATGTGCTGAGTAATCAGAACTGATCACGCTGAGCACATTTCTGTCGTCACACAGTGGGCGGGGCTAGCCCACTTAAGGAAGGCTAGCCCGTATTAAGGAAGTAAATGCGGAAGAAATTTGTTTTTGGCATCATGCAACAATGAGTATTGGAAACCAATACTTGTAGATGATATAATTCTACGGTGAGTCCAAACACGTGTTACACCTCCCTGCCTGGTCTTCCTGCCTCTCCTCGGCTCCTGTGTGATGGGACTGGTACATGCAGCAGAAGCACACGTGCACTCCTACACAACCTCAGTCGTACTTCCTGGGATCATGTGCCCAATTTGAAAAATCCATTTAAAGTGGAGCAGGCCAGATGTCCAGTTGTCCTGGTGCTCATGTAAACATAGTAAGTGTGTCTGTCTTCAGTTCTTACACATGAAATTCAAACGTTCTACATGAAAGAGATGTTGCTTATTTATGTTTCAACATAGTGTAGTTAAATGATTGCCTTTTTTTTTTTTTTTTTTAATAGCTGCAAGTGTGAGTGCACACGTGTGAGTGTAAAAGTGTGTGTGTGTGTGCATGTGTGTGTGCAAGTGAGTGTGTATGTGTGGGTATGTGTGTGTGTGTGAGTAAGAGTGTGTGTGTGTATGTGTGTGTGTGTGTGTGTGTGTGTGAGTAAGAGTGTGTGTGTGTATGCGTGTGTGTGTGTGTGTGTGAGTAAGAGTGTGTGTGCGTGTGTGTGTGCATGTGTGTGTCTGTGTGTGCGCGCGTGTGAGTGTGCAAGTGAGTGTGTATGTGTGGGTATGTGTGTGTGTGTGTGAGTAAGCGTATGTGCGTGTGAGTGTGAGTGCACGTGTGTGTGAGTAAGAGTGTGTGTGTGCGTGTGTGTGTGTGTGTGAGTAAGAGTGTGTGTGTGTGCATGTGTGTGTCTGTGTGTGCGCGCGTGTGAGTGTGCAAGTGAGTGTGTATGTGTGGGTATGTGTGTGTGTGTGTGAGTAAGCGTGTGTGAGTGTGAGTGCACATGTGTGTGAGTAAGAGTGTGTGTGTGCGTGTGTGTGTGTGAGTAAGAGTGTGTGTGTGTGCATGTGTGTGTCTGTGTGTGCGCGCGTGTGAGTGTGCAAGTGAGTGTGTATGTGTGGGTATGTGTGTGTGTGTGTGAGTAAGCGTGTGTGAGTGTGAGTGCACATGTGTGTGAGTAAGAGTGTGTGTGTGCGTGTGTGTGTGTGTGAGTAAGAGTGTGTGTGTGCGTGCATGTGTGTGCGTGCGTGTGTGTGCGTGCTCATTGAAATGTTATTTAGCCGACCAATTAGGTGCAGGAACAGCAGGTGAGCCCTCAGCGCCATCCAATCAATGACCTTAATCCTGCTTAATCAACCTATTAAGATTCTAATGGAGTCCCCAGCACCACAGCACACAGCACAGGGGCCCAGGGCAGGGGCCCGCGAGCAGACTGTCACAGATACTGTTGCTCCCTCCTCACTGCCCACAACAGTGAGGCAAACTGCCGTTTCATGAGTCAGTTTTTACGTTACAATAACAAAAACTGAATAATATGTCCAAACAATTCCATATTTGTGAGTTAAATCGTGCAAGTTGCAGTCGTTTGCATTTCCCACCAGCAGAGCGGCGACACATTTAAAAAGCATTCCACTGTTCCTCACCGGTTTGTTGTCTGGTCTTGTGTCTGAGAGCGCTCCAGTCCTGTCGCTCAGCCCGATACTCCACACTGCAAGAAGAAGCAGAACACGTGTCAGAGCCATTTTCAAGCCCTCCACAACAAACACAACCTCTGATGGGATTGAGCTTCACACTGAGTGCCTTAAATGAACAGAAAATAGTTTGGACTATACGGGAATAACATGCTCACACACAGGAAAGAACAACTTAAGAAGAACAATTTACACACCAGGTCCAAGAGTGAAGTATTTCGGGAACCAACTACAATGTGTTATTATTACTATTCCAAAAAGTGCATAAAACAGCAATGCTCCAATTTTCTGTGTGTTGAACGTGTTAAGAATGTGCAAACTCTTCCATATTGAATACCCGTGAAAAAGACAGAGAGAAAAGTCACACCTCCTACATCTGCTCCCCCACTGAGCGAGGGAAGAGTGAGAGAGGAGGGAGGAGGAGAGGAGCAGTGGTACCTCCCATGGCTCCCTCTCCCACTGAGAGCAGAGCTGAGCCGCTGACACTGCAGGCTCTGGACTGAGTCTCACACATTATAGGCAACACTTTTACTACAGATTCTACCAATTCTAAACATAATTTCACGAACAAACATTGCATTGTGTCCAGACCTAAAATTAAAGGTGCTGTACTGGATTGTCATTGTGTGAAAAAAAAAAAAGAAAAGTGAAAAACAAAACTACTACTCCATTGTCAGCACCTTGCAGCGGTCCACTTGTGTTGCTCACTTTCAGTGCATCCTCATTCACCTCAATGAGCTTTTAAAGGCTGTCCGGTAAAGCTAACAACAGCAAGCATGCTAACAGCACGCTTCCTGGTTTGTGAAGAATAATGATGCACTGGCTTTTTGACTCATACTGTGCTAAAGCCCGGCTTTAGAGCTTTGAACACGTATTTTACTCCAGTGGCTTTTTTGCGCTTGTTCTAACAATGTTCCGTTATCAAAAACACACCTCGCTCGTTTGAGGAATGTTTATTAGAAAATCCTCCCCCTCTGAGTGTCAAACACACTTCCTGTTGAACTGTATTTTCTGACATATTTTCGGATCATCTACATCAGTGGTCCCCAACCCCCGGGCCGCGGACCGGTACCGGTCCGTGGATCAATTTGGACCGGGCCGCACAACAAATAATTAATTTATTATCAGAGTATGAGCGATCACTTATTTTGAAAAAGGACCGGATTCTCTAATCTAGGATACATAAGAGCTTAGATTCTTGGCCAGAATCCGACCCGCAATTTGGGCCGGGTTCGGGTCCACGTTTTCCGCTCAGCTGTCGGGCTGAGTCGGGCGGCTCAGGGGGCAGAGGCACGCACGTGCGTAACATGCGCTCCACGGCGAAAGAGCGCGTGAGCAGCCAGTGCTGTGTGGTTTTCCTCCTCATCCTCGAATAAAGTGGTCAAAATATGTGACGTGAGAAAAGACGTTCATGAAAGCGCGGCTGCTACACGAGCGGAGGAGAGAAAAAGAGAGAAAGAGCAGCGGAGGAGAGAGAGAGAGACGAAAGGAGCGAGGGAGAGCTCATGTGGGCCAGCGTCAGCGGAGGAACAGGCGCGTCTGGGACAGGAGGCGTCCCATTGGTGCAGGTAGAACACTAAACACTTGAAGCCCTGTCAGGTGCTTATTCTGCCGATAAAACTCTGCAGGAACTCAGTTTACGTAACTCCGGTTCTACACGTGCGCGGACCCAGGTCAGGTTCGGACAGTATCCGCGCGGTCCCGGGTCGGGTTGGGTCGAATCTTGCAGCAAATGACTCGGGCTTGGACAGTACGCGCGCGGGCTCGGCCGGGTTACATCTCGGTCATTTGAGCTAAAATTTAACCCACAAGCAACAAAATGAGTCAGAAACAAGACAATACCAGGAATCCTATGTGAATCCTACGTCTCTAATGAGGCAATGAAGCCTTCAAAGCTGCTTCACTTAGAGACCAAGCCCCCTGTATTAAAAGACAAGCCCCTGGACTATTTTTGAAAAAAAAAAAAAAAAAAACAGGTACACAGTGGATTCACGTTTATTATGATAAACACCCCCTCCCCTACCGGGCCGCAGTAAAATTGTCAAGCGTTGACCGGTCCGCGGTGATAAAAAGGTTGGGGACCACTGATCTACATCACTTATCTGATAATCTGCTGTTTTAAGTCCTTAAATCGTTATGAAGGGGTGCACGGTGGCAGAGCGGCTAGAGCTTCTGCCTCCCAGCAAGGAGATCGTGGGTTTGAATCCCAGACCACCCTAACATCACACGATCTCTCTGGGTGGAGTCTGCATGTCCTCCCCGTGTTACCGTGGGTTCTCTCCGGGTTCTCCAGCTCCTCCCACCGTCCAAACACATGACTGTGGAGGTTAATTGGAAACTCTAAATCACCCGTAGTGTATGAATGTGAGAGTGAATGGTTGTCTGTCTCTCTGTGTCAGCCCTGCGATGAGTTGGCCACTGTCCAGAGTGTACCCCGAAGTCACTGGGATAGGCTCCAGTCACCCGTGACCCCGGAAACGGGAATAAGCGGTAGAAAATGAATTAAATCGTTCTGAGCGTTTTTTCCTGTAAACACATTCACTGCTGCTACTCACCGCACTACTCAATTGCGTGACCGCTAAGGCGCCATCTAGTGGCTGGATGAACTCAATAAGTGTCTTTTGACAAAGCCTGATAATAACAATTTTTAAGAATAATAAAAAATGTTTTCCTTCAAAACATGAGATGGCAAATTTAAGCTACTCATGAGCATGTTTAAAGGCTAATGACAATATGAAAAATTCAGCATTTTCTAACTTAAAATAAAACACTTTACAAACTACACTTCTATTTCCACTGATGTGTTTAGGTGTTGTGGCACCCTCTGCTGTCTGCAGTGGGATGAAGCCATTGGTTAAAGTGAATGCTATGCTAATAGAGCCATGTGTTTGTCGAGGACACACATTGACCACAGAACGTCCAGAGGTTCTGTGACACAAGAAAAAGAAAACAGCGTTCCTGTTCACCTGATGGTCCTCAGGGCAGCTGGTGTTTAATCAGGCTGCAGATGGCTCTGATCACTTTTATGGCAGACATTATGAGCAGTGCGAGGGCAGAGTCCCACTCAGAGCCTGTCAGGTCTCTGGTTTCAGCTTTTGTGAAACTGTTTCAAGAAGCAATAATAACAGAGCAACAGGCTCCTGAAAGAAATGGCAACAAAGCCTGATGTTGTATTTTTCTGGAATTGTCTTGTTGGCCAAGGTTTGGTCTTAAGAGAAATGTATCAGAGCCTCCATTTACATGCAGCCAACATGACATTTTATTTCATAAATATCAATTTTACTCTTGAAATGTAATAAAATATAATTAGCTCAATAATTACTGCATATCTATTTTTTGCAGACTGATATTCAGACTCATATTTTATGCACCAATATATTTTGTCCTGGATATGAAATATAAAATACAGCTGTAGTTTATGTGTGCAGGACCACACTCACCAGCAGAAACACTTCTGAAACTTTTTCTGAAACACATGTCATTATTTTTATTTGTTTGTCAGTTTAAAATCCTATTTCAGTCTTTGTCAATTCTCCTGGACGGGTTTAAAATGTGAACATTGAACAAATCCTATAATCACAACATAAATCACAAATCTAATCACAATCATAATACATGTATTTACATTATTAGATGTTTTCCCAAATCGTGCAGCTTGACTAAACATCCTCTGATACTGTGAGAAGCAGATAAATGACAAATAATATGAAATAAAAATGATATACTTTGAATTCACCGTTCATATGTTTGTGAAGGAACGTTGAATTTGATGTAACTCTGGAGCATCGGTTTGAGCAGAGAGAGTCTTTAAATGTCTGTGGACTAAACCCAAGGCTAGAGAGAGGAGCAACTAAACGCCCCAGAATGCACCTCTGCAACATTCAGTACTTCTACTGGTGTAGTAGAAGTACTGAATGTTATATGTTATAGAGGTGCAACATTCTGCTACTGTTACTGGAGTGTGCTTCCTCAATCCGTGTACAAAGTGTAACTCATTTTCGCTTGTCCAGGGGCACTGCCATTTCACACTGAGCTCTGCTCGGGTGAGAGAGGAGTGGGACCACAAGTACAAGCCTGCACACTTACTCCAACATACGCATTTAATGAGACAACTTTTTGATCTTCACAAGATCTTCCTCATCTTTGGCAGACTTTAGATCGAAGGTGTGCAGGCTTCATATTTTCCTGTTCCATTCTCAACTTGGATAAGTGAAAATGAATAATACTTCGCACACAGACCTTCGTCTCTGTTACTATGGCAGAGTGGTTATCCTTTTTGAACACTACATTTGGATTCAGTGCATCTTCTCATGAATTATTCAAAACAGTTTTCTCATCATTACTTCTGCTCTGACGACCCTTCTCCGTAATGAGCACCTTCTCATCACCTCCTGTGTTTGAAGTGGCTCCCCTGGTTAGCACGCCTGCTCCTCTGTGCTGTTAGCATGCAGCTATGTGTGACCTCCTGCAGTGTGTGAGTCAAAGTGAAGAAGACCTTCATACACTTTCAATAATTAATGACAAAAGATCTAATAATAATAATTTAAAAAATTGCAAGTCAGTTTAATGTGCTTCTCAGTTTTTTAAACAATAATTTAAAGTGTAGCATCTGCAGCGATGCGGTTGCTGTTTCTGACCGGTCAATCTACCTTCCAACCCTCACCTGGTCATGAGCTTTAGGTAATGACCGAAACGACAAGACCGCGGATACAAGCGGTCAAAATCAGTTTCTTCCGTAGGGTGGCTGGGCGCTCCCTTAGAGAGGAGCTCAGTCACATGGGAGGAGCTTGGAGTAGAGCTGATGCTCCTCCACTTCAAGAGGAGCAGCTGAGGTGGCTCGGGCATCTGTTCAGGATGCCTCCTGGACGCTTCCCTCGGGAGGTGTTCTGGGCATGTCCCACCGGGAGGCGGTCTCTCGGCTGGCTTGGAAAGCCTTGGGATCCCCCCGTAGGAGCTGGAGGAAGTGTCTGGGGTGTAGGAAGTCTGGGAGTCCCTGCTCAGACTGCTGCCCCCACAACCAATTTTTCAAGTGATCGGTGTCACTACTCATTACGTTTGTTCTCACTCCCATTTCTTGTTGCTCATTTCAATGAGCTTCAGCTCTACTTTGAACCCTGTTAAGATCCAACCATGCAAAATGTAACTTTTGCCATTTATTCAACTAGTCTTAAACTTAAACCACACACGTTTGTTTGTGGTTTACATGCTTTTTGGCATTTGATCAACTTGCAATCATTTCCTCCACCTAAACCTAAACCCAAAACTTAACATCAACTTCAAAGGTCCCATATTCTGCTATTTTCCCCTTTACACAGTCTATTCTCAGGGCTTTGTTGATAAAATTGTGCAATATCCATAACATAACAGTTTACAAAAAACACCCATTTCTTGGACTGGCCCCCCTCCTTGCAAAAGCAAACGACTCACTCTGAGATCTGACCCCCCCGAACAGAGAGCAGGCTGCCTCCCCCGCCCAACCCGCACGCCTTCCCCGCCCAACCCGTGACGAAGCCTAGAGCGGAGATGGTGCTCTGGTAAACAGCGATACACAAACACTGAATAAACATTTTATCCGTCCTGACGGTGCGTCGTGCTGAGTCCTACGTCCTGGATCTGACCTGGAGTTTGACGTGCTCCAGTACCTCGACGACTGACTTTTCCGTTTGGTAAATAACAAGCTAACTCTACTATCTGTCGTATCTATTGTGTAATTACTGTGTAGCATTAGCATTAGCTATTTTCATTCTTTTTAGGTGTATTAGCCGGAGTTGTAGGACTGTGACCACAGAAACGGAGAACGTGTGCTGTTGAGAAATTCCGAAGGCAAATGTGTGTATTGTGTCATGAATTAGAGTTGCAAACTGAGGGAAAACAGATCGTAACTCAGATGTATATGGACAGGCTTATACTTTCCTTACCGTACCTTACAGCAGTGGTCCCCATCCCCCGGACCGGTCCGCGGATCAATTGGGACCAGGCCGCACAACAAATAATTTCATTTATTATCAGGGTCTCAGCGATCATTTATTTTGAAAAAGGACCGGATTCTCTAGTCTGAGATACATAAGAGCTTTCCGCAATTCGGGCCGGGTTCGGGTCCACATTTTCCGCTCTTCTGTCGGGCTGAGTGGGCGGCCCAGGGGGCAGAGGCGCACACCTGTGTAACATGCGCTCCACGGCTAAAGAGCGCGTGAGCAGCCAGTGCTGTGTTGTTTTCCTCCTCATCCTCGAATAAAGTGGTCAAAATATGTGACGTGAGAAAAGACATTAATGAAAGTGCGGCTGCTACACGAGCGGAGGAGAGAAAAAGAGAGAAAGAGCAGCGGAGGAGAGAGAGAGAGACGAAAGGAGCGAGGGAGAGAGCTCATGTGGGCCAGCGTCAGCGGAGGAACAGGCGCGTCTGGGACAGGAGGCGTCCCGTTGGTGCAGGTAGAACACTAAACACTTGAAGCCCTGTCAGGTGCTTATTCTGCCGATAAAACTCTGCAGGAACTCAGTTTACGTAACACCGGTTCTACACGTGCGCGGACCCGGGTCGGGTTCGGACAGTATCCGCGCGGTCCCGGGTCGGGTTCAGCAAATGACTCGGGCTCGGCCTGGTCGGGCTTGAATTTTTGGGCCCGATCGATGGTCACATCTCGGTCATTTGAGCTAAAATTTAACCCACAAGCAACAAAATGAGTCAGAAACAAGACAATACCAGGAATCCTACGTGAATCCTACGGCTCTAATGAGGCAATGAAGCCTTCAAAGCTGCTTCGCCACTTAGAGACCAAGCACCCTGGATTAAAAGACAAGCCCCTGGACTATTTTGAAAGAAAAAAAAACAGGTACACAGTGGATTCACGTTTATTATGATCAACGCCCCTCCCCTTCCGGGCCGCAGTAAAATGGTCAATCGTTGACCGGTCCGCGGTGATAAAAAGGTTGGGGACCTCTGCCTTACAGTATGTAAGCCATTATGTTACACAGTTGGACTATTTGTCGTTGAACTGGTTCAAAAATAAATTAAACACAATATTTTGAAGTGAACGATGAAGATTTAATAGTTATGTTCATCCACTTTCCACGTACTGTTTCATCTATTGGCAAATAAAATAGTCTAGAGACGTATTTACAACCAAACACCGATTTTCTGAAAGACGACATGGCTAGTAACGACCCATTGGAACTAAAGAAGTAGCATTCAAAGCGAAGTGATGCTAAACAGACGCGGTTACAGTAGCGCCAGAGGGGGGAGGGCTTGTTTACAGTGCTGCTGTGCGCTTCCTGGAGGCGTGGCTTGAGCGCCGCTGGCTAACCCTGCTCACCCAAGGGGGACTAGCGAAAGCATGCGGGAATCAATCAAAAAAACACTTTGGGCACACATACGGGGCCCAAATAGCACTGGAGGAAGGTTAAAACCTCTGAAAAGTCGATTTTGCAGAATATGGGACCTTTAATAGACCCTCTAAGGATTTTTGTCATGGAGCCTGAGCAAAAGCTCCCCATGAAATGAGTATGTACTTTAGTCCTCAGATAGTGACAAATACACACACACAAACACACACATACACGCACAAACCCACGCACACAGAAAAATACTGACCTTAGGGAAAATATGTAACGTATCTGGAGATTGTTGAAGTTTACAAAAGACTGCACAGAGGCAGCGAGTCTGTCTCAAGGTCTCAGGCAGTGACCCGTGAGCTGCAGGATGTCACTGTCAACATGTTGGACAATAATAAAACTAACCCTATCTAAACTTGTGTTTATTACTAGAAAAAAATCTAATTTGTTGTTTTAATTGGTCACATGATGTCTGTATCGCTGTCACATATTCAGTGTATGAAATAGGATGCAACATAAGTACGTACATTATGAAAAATGCACCACTGCCTGAAGAACTGGCAAAGGCACCTACACACACGCACAGGCACACACACACACCCACACAAGTGCACGCACAGGCACGCACACACACACACACGTGCATACACACACCTACACAAGCGCGCACACACCTACACAAGTGCATACACACACACACACACAAGTGCACACACACACACAAGCGCACACACACCTACACAAGTGCATACACACACACACAAGTGCACACACACAAGCGCACACACACCTACACAAGTGCATACACACACACACACAAGTTCATACACACACTGGGCACACACACCCACAAGTGCATACACCCACACAAGCACACACACACCCACACAAGCACACACACACCCACACAAGCACACACACACACACACGCACACACACACACAAGCGCACACACACCTACACAAGTGCATACACACACACACACAAGTGCATACACACACCTACACAAGCGCGCGCACACCTACACAAGCGCACACACACACCCACACAAGCGCACACACACACCCACACAAGCGCACACACACCTACACAAGTGCATACACACCCACAAGCGCGCGCACACACACCTACACAAGTGCATACACACACACAAGCGTGCGCACACATACAAGCACACACACACCCACACAAGTGCATACACACACACAAGTGCATACACACACAAGCGCACACACACCCACACAAGTGCGCACACACACACCTACACAAGCACACACACACACACACAAGCACACACACACCCACACAAGCGCACACACACCCACACAAGCGCACCCACCCATACAAGCGCACACACAGACCTACACAAGCACACACACCCACAAGCGCGCACACACACGCCTACACAAGTGCATACACACACACAAGCTCGCGCACACACACCCACACAAGCGCGCACACCCATACAAGCGCACACACACACCTACACAAGCACACACACACCCACACAAGTGCATACACACACACACACACACAAGTGCACACACACTCACTCCCAAATGTCACTAAATGCCATAAGACCAAAACAGTGAGCACTCGGCCTCACTAAAGCGTTTATCTCCAGACTCTTGGTGTGCAGAGGACTCAGGTCTGTCTCTGTGTGTCAGATGCCCTCCCATCCTCCTGTATCCCTGTAGTGTTTAACTGAGATGGAGCAGGTCAGATGTCTCTAATCTGCCGAAGTGGTTGGATAAATATGGACCTTCTCTCTGTAACAAATGAGAAATGGTCAGGTTTTAGCTTAAGTTTTATCATATGTTTATCTTAACCTCATTTTCATCCTTAAAGCTGGAGTGCAACGGAGAAAACCTTGGCAGTCTTTATAGTCTGTGTGGTGCAATCAGACCTAGCTGCTATGAAATTACAGATGTAGTGAAGCAAAAAAGTATCCACTGTAAAAATGACTTAAGTAAAGTACAGATATCTACTTTAAGTCTATATGACAGGGTCTCGTGTTTTTTCTAATTCTGTTTGGTGGGTAGCACCTGTGGTAAATACTTTTCATATTTTTACATCAGTGAAGTCATAACCTCAGATGGAGCAAGAGCCACTTCTCTCTATTGATTGCATTGAACTGCTATGAAATATCTCAAAGGTAAATTCACAAATGTTGAACCTGATTATTTCTCTCAGTGACTAGACCGAAGAACTCATTGTATTACAACAAAAATCAGTATTTTAACCACGGCAGCTGACTTCCTAATGCATTCTGAGCACCCTAATTATTCACCGCAATGAGTTCTCAAGCACTTTTCAACTTTCAGATCCCAGAGTGGAGTTTATAATTGACTCTGCGCACAGAACCTCAGTAAGGTTGTTTACTTTTAAATTGTTGTGCATTAGCATTAGCAGTGAGACACAAACACATCCCTTTCTAAACACACAAGTGTCCTTTTGTACTCGCTTGTTTTGTAAAGTCTTCAGAGATATCCAGCACAACTCACTGATTTACTCATTTTAGACTGACTGGATGAAAAGCCCATAGAAATGAATTAGACAGGAAGTACTGAGCTAGCCGTAAAAAAAAAAAAACAGGCCAACTGCCACCTTGTGCACAGAGTCAATTGTCAAGGTAAAGCTAACAAAAATTAATTTGCATGCTAACTGTGCACTTCCTGCTTCGTGAGAATAAAACACTCTATAATTAGATGCAGACACCACACAGCATTCTCATTTTGACCCTAAGGACTGCTTTAAAATACAGTCTCTCAGGCAGGATGTTACCAAGAAAGTGCTAAACAAAATAATTATCACCGACCATTTCAGTTGGTCTCAAACTGAAAATAAAAGTACTTTGTCCTTTCAGTTCAATCCGATTTGTTTTTGTTGTGCCCAAAATGCCTCGATGGGCGACTGGAGCTCTGCATCTACGGGAAGCCTACAAGCTAAACTTCTTTTTCAAGTTTTTGTCTTCAGTAGAAGGAACAAAAAAAAAGTTCTAGTGACCTAAAGAAGCACCCATCGTCCCCCACTGTCTCTTCATGGAGGACATGGAGGTTTGTCCTGATGCATGAGGCCCCTGGGAGCAAACCTGTCACACCAGAGCCTAATCACGGGACATGCATTTTTAATTAAAGCTATCAGACTGAGCAGGACGGGGACAAGCTTCAGGAGGGAGCTAACAAGAAGGGACAGAGGACACGAGGACACAAGGAGCGAACATGAAAGGACAGAGGACACGAGGAGCAAACAGGAAAGGACAGAGGACACGAGGAGCCAACAGGAAAGGACAGAGGACACGAGGAGCGAACAGGAAAGGACAGAGGACATGAGGAGCGAACAGGAAAGGACAGAGGACACGAGGAGCCAACAGGAAAGGACAGAGGACACGAGGAGCCAACAGGAAAGGACAGAGGACACGAGGAGCCAACAGGAAAGGACAGAGGACACGAGGAGCGAACAGGAAAGGACAGAGGACATGAGGAGCGAACAGGAAAGGACAGAGGACACGAGGAGCCAACAGGAAAGGACAGAGGACACGAGGAGCCAACAGGAAAGGACAGAGGACACGAGGAGCCAACAGGAAAGGACAGAGGACACGAGGAGCGAACAAGAAAGGACAGAGGACACGAGGACACTAGGAGCGAACAGGAAAGGACAGAGGACATGAGGAGCGAACAAGAAAGGACAGAGGACACGAGGAGCGAACAGGAAAGGACAGAGGACACAAGGAGCCAACAGGAAAGGACAGAGGACACGAGGAGCGAACATGAAAGGACAGAGGACACAAGGAGCCAACAGGAAAGGACAGAGGACACGAGGAGCGAACAGGAAAGGACAGAGGACACGAGGAGCGAACAGGAAAGGACAGAGGACACGAGGAGCGAACAGGAAAGGACAGAGGACACGAGGAGCGAACAGGAAAGGACAGAGGACATGAGGACACAAACAGGAAAGGACAGAGGACACGAGGAGCGAACAAGAAAGGACAGAGGACATGAGGACACAAACAGGAAAGGACAGAGGACACGAGGAGCGAACAAGAAAGGACAGAGGACATGAGGAGCCAACAGGAAAGGACAGAGGACATGAGGACACAAACAGGAAAGGACAGAGGACACGAGGAGCGAACAAGAAAGGACAGAGGACATGAGGACACAAACAGGAAAGGACAGAGGACACGAGGAGCGAAAAAGAAAGGACAGAGGACAAGAGGACACAAACAGGAAAGGACAGAGGACCAGAGGAGCGAACAAGAAAGGACAGAGGACATGAGGACACAAACAGGAAAGGACAGAGGACACGAGGAGCGAACAAGAAAGGACAGAGGACATGAGGAGCCTACTTGAAAGGACAGTGGACTTGAGGACACTAACAGGAAAGGACAGAGGACACGAGGAGCGAACAAGAAAGGACAGAGGACATGAGGACACAAACAGGAAAGGACGGAGGACACGAGGAGCGAACAGGAAAGGACAGAGGACATGAGGAGCCAACAGGAAAGGACAGAGGACACGAGGAGCGAACAGGAAAGGACAGAGGACACGAGGAGCGAACAAGAAAGGACAGAGGACACGAGGAGCGAACAGGAAAGGACAGAGGACATGAGGACACAAACAGGAAAGGACAGAGGACATGAGGACACAAACAGGAAAGGACAGAGGACACGAGGAGCCAACAGGAGAAGACACTGTCGGTCTACGAGGCAACTACTGTAATGTACAACAAAAATACATTGAAAGTGAGAAATCGTCATACGGCTGTGGTAGAACTGCAATGGGAAAAAAGCTCAGGTCAGGAGCAGCTGGAGGACTGGCCTACAGGACGTTTGGGTTGAAGGAGGAATTCAGAGGCGACCAGAGGACAACAGGGGGAGAACAACTTGAAACTGGGCCATCAGGTAACAAATCCAGAGCAGTGGGGCGGGGCTAACCTGACTCAGAGAAGTACAAATTCAATCTTCCGGGATGATAGCTGAAGAGACCACATGACTACCTTTGAAACTTTTTACTGACCAACGAAAAGTATGACATTTTAGTTTGCAAAATGAACACAGCACTACACACGTCTCATTTCTCACACAAAGCTTATCGTCCTCTTCTGTGTCTCTACATATTCTGCATATGGGACTGTTAGACCAGTGAGTGTTTAGCACCACCTCTGACACACACACACATACCCACACGCACACACACACACACACACACACACACACATACACATGCACACACACATGCACACACACACACACACAAGTACGTACACACACACGCACACATATACACAAACACTCACACACACACACACACACATACATACACACACACACACACATACAAAAACACACGCACACACACACACATACAGACAGACACACACACGCACATATACAAAAACACACGCTCACACACACACACACACACACAGACACACACACACACACACACACACACACACACACACACACACACACACACACACACACACACACACATACACACTCACCAGACAAGATTAAGTACATTTATTTTTGTTATTAAGCTGTAGCAGCTCTGAAATCTTCAAAGTTCAAATCCCTAACGATTTTGCACATTTGGACCTGGGTTTTGTTGCGGCCTTGGACTGAGAAGGGGGCACAAAAGTATTGCAGGCACTTTCAGCTGCCAGTAAAAAAATCAATAACCACACAATGGCTGAATCCAAATCCTCCAACACTCGAGGATTGGTTTGGTGTAGTTTTGGACATATTCAAAAGGGAAAAGTTGACGTATTCTTTAAGAACTCGAAGGGAAAAATGTTACTGAATTTGGATTAAGTGGATTCAGTTTGTGTCCTCTTTTCGTGCCGTGCATATTGACTGCTTGCAATGTAACAAATATTCCCTGATTTCACTTTATTTACTTGATCAAACTAGACTGTAAGCTCCTAGCATCTGACCTTGTTTGATTTGAAAAAAAAAAGTAAAAAAAAGGGACCAAGATTTGTCGAAGGATTGTTATAATTTTATTGGTACCAACCTTTTCCTAATAGTAATAAAAAATAAAAAAAACAGTATCCCCCACATGCAACCTGTGAAACCTCCGTCCTGGCTCAGGCGAGGATGATCACAGAGCCTTATTGTGTCAAGCACAAAACAACAGATTCAAATGTTTCTTCACACCAACATCTGTTACTTTGCTTAACAAATCCAGATAGTCTGACATCTATTGAATTATATTGAATTTATTTTGAGATTGTCTTTTACTATAATGTTACCAGGCGGGTGCAATGAGTTACAGGTACAATCATGTTTTTGTGTCGTGTGAGTTTAACCTAAGCAAACCTATCAATACACCATAGTACTTTGAGGGGTCATTCTTTCGATACCGATATTGGTCTAACCTTACGGGTGATGGCATTGCAGTACATATATGTATAGAATGTACATACATAGTATTGATTTTGCGTACCACTAGTGATACCACATTTGTACTGAGTCAGTGGTGTTCTATCAATAGTTTAATCCAGATGCTCTTATTCCTGTTTTGGATGACGTTTAACTTATAGAAGCAGATTCTCACTCACTATCACTGTCACTCACAGCTGTATTTCCAAATATTACGGTTCTCAAACTTTTCACACCAAATACCATCTGAGATAATCGGTGACTTTCCGAGTACCACCTGATCTAAACCTGGACTTTTGTCAGGCCTACATTATGTTTAAACCAGGCCTAAAATTAGACTAGACTATAGTTCTAAATAATCATTCATCCAAATAAGCACAAAAATATGAATATATTAGTCTCTAAATACTCAAATACTGCAGTGGGCCCTGAATACCACCAGAGGCAGCCCGGTTTCTAAAGTGGCCAATTTCTCTTGTTTTTTTTATATTATGTAATATATACATTTCAATAATTCTGGTGCCCTCTGTTGGCCATAAATAGATCCCAATAGAAATTCAGATTCAGCTGCAGGTAGAGTCAGCAGGTTTGTGTCAGGGCAGTTTGAGGAGAGTAACTACCCTCAGGACAAAAGGGTAGTTACTCCTGCAGCCCAGGAATCACAGTCATTGTCGGTGAAGCAGCTCTGGGGACACAACAGAAAGCCTCGCTCTCACTCGGATACTTCAGTCGAGATGAGTATTTTACCCTGAAGGTCTTCTGCTGCATTTGGTGTAAAAAGTCTGTTGCATTTCAGACGTCCATAGCTAGCTAGCTCAGAAGTGAGACATTGAAGCTTTTTGGGGTTAGGGTCAGCAGCATGACTATTAGCAACATGTTGCTAACAGAAGGAAGCTGTGTGGTGATGAGAACACACGAGCACATGGTTTTAGTGGCTGACCAATAACTTCACAAGCAGCATTAGGTGAACCGTGTAAGTGAAAGAAAACACAGACCCAGGTATGTTTTAGATCATCGTCATAACACGCTGTAATTGGATTAAAAGATCATAAAGTAGATTTTTACACTCTCTCTCTGCAGTTGAACTCCTCTGCAGTGGTAAGGATCAGATAAGGAGAGGAACGTGGAGCCATAATTAGATCTCTCATCGCCACGGCAGCCGCTCTGATCTTGATTAGCCCTGACCCGATGCACTGTTAGCTAGCCGTCCTTCCCGAGACGCCTGGATCTGTCCACGTGAAGGACACGAGCGCAAATCACCTCGAAAGACTCTGTAAAGCACAGCAAGTTCAGCAAATGTAGATGCATAAGGAGGCATGGGTTAGTCACTGTTGATATTAGCTTTGCTGCTAATAAGCCACTGCAACATGCCTAATTTCTCACTGTCGTCAGCGGAGTGCGCCAGACACTGGGATTGCTCAATTATAGCCAAAAAAAAGAAGTAATAACAATAAAAATCACAATTAGACCTGCACCAATCTGACGGTCGACAATGAAAATTATGAAAAAATTGCAATCATTATCTCGACCATACACACTTTAAAACAAATGTCAAAAGATATTCTATAACAAAGAGTGGGATTATTAAATCAAATGTATATTTACAGCAATATTTCATTCATTAATAATTATACATGAATATTCTCTTTCAAGGAGCCTTTTTTGAACCTTTATTTGGTTAAAATATATTAAAAGTTTTAATGTACAGGATACAATAACTGATCGACTAAAAAAAACTCGCTATATGGTGCATGGTCACAATTATTTGGGTTTTTGTGTGTGTGTGACCAGGAGTCACCAGAAGGGGCGTGGATGAGGTGTGGTCCTGCTCCTGGACCTCAGATAACAGACTTATCTCCATAACAATTATTAGAACATTTGGATTGGGCCCAATTCAAATGTTCATTCAATTAAAGAAGACACACATGAAGAGATTCTCCTTCATTCATGTCAAGTGCATCTTAAATTATACTTTTTGCTTGTCTCCATGGAGATGTTACTGCTTTCATCCACATGGTATTGAACATTTCTATCTTGCAATGATTAAATATCACATGGGTTTATGGCAAAACTAAAACAGCTGGAGGATTTTATCTTAGCAGTCTTACTACCAGCGTGGTCACCTCTCCACAGATCTGACCTGTAACTTGGCCTGGAGGTATAAAAGTTACATAGTGCACCTTAAAAAAACAAAAACAAATGCAAAGCTGGCCTAAAGTGTTTTTACAAAGTGTAGTCTGATGATATTTAGTAGATTGACACCTAATGCGCTGTTAGCTCCTCATTACTCTGTACTCACACTTGTGCATGTGGAATTTCCCCCTGGATCCACAAAGCTTCTTCTAATCTGATTTTAATTACAATCCTGTCCACAGCTTGAGTTTTTTTATTAGCTGTTTGGAGAAAGGCTGTTTAAGTTGTTTTCCACTTTGCTTCTTGAACATTCTGTTTGTTTACACCCTCATGTGTTATGCAGGTGATGTCACAAGGTCAAGTGGCAGGTCAGATCTGTGGAGAGGCGACCCTGCTCACCGTGAATGGAAGACATTTTTGAGCCTTAAAAACATCTGTAAATGAACAAATGCAAGACAGAGCTTCTGTGCCATACTGAGGACAGAACATCAGGAGGTTCCACAGTGTACTGTCCCCAAAATTGTGATGACACTGATCATTATTTGAATCTTCAATTTCTTCTGATTTACAGACAAAACAGATAAAACAAGGACTAGATAAATTCATTTTTCATTCACATTTGGCCACATGTTTCTTTGGAATGTGAACTTCTGAAGTGTATTGTGATGCCACTGAGCAGAACAAGAGGAGTCCTTGGGATATTTTCAGACTGATAAGGGGCTCCTGGTCTCAAAAACTTAGTGAACTCCAGCATTAACGGGTGCAAAAGGGGTGTCAAACTAATGATATGTTTGTTGAAATAAACAGGACCTTAGGATGTAAAAGTACTTAGGGTTAGGGTTAAAGTCTATATGACAGGTTCTCATTCTAATTCTTACCTAGATTGGTGACATAGCAACTGTGGTAAATATTTATCATAGTTTTACATCAGGGAAGTTTCAGTTTGTGAAGAAATTTAGTAAAATAAAGGTTTAAAATCACATTAAGTAGTGCTGAGTTCTTAAATGGAATCTACCTCATTATCATATCATAACTAGTGTGTAATTTATATGGATTTTGGCCCATGTTTTCAAAATGATTGCTATGTAACAGTTGTAGAATTACCTCCAACTATGGCTTATTTGTTGCCCATGATCAACCAGGAAGTAATATTATAAACTTTACAAAAACTGTCAAACTGGGGTCAAACATAGACTAAATGTTTTGTAAAGTCTTAAATATAATCACGTTCACTACATTTTAGTAAAATGTGATGTCTAGCCTGTCATATAAACACAAAATATAAATGAAGTCAGAGTGTGATTCTACTGTGGTGCACATCATTCGCTTCTGCTAACAGTCAAAGGTCACATTTTTATATACACTTTTCCACCTTCAACACACACATTCACACACCAGTGTACGCAGACACTGGAGGTGACCAAAAATCAATCCAATATCTGATTATTCCAGTTGTCTTGATTATTACTGGCCACTGAATAAGGTTTAACCATTAAAAATCTACACACGGCTCAGTGTTTCCTTCTAGTTAAACGTATGGATTTCTGTAAAAACAAAACAAACAATAAAACATTGTCGTATAAAACCAATTGCTATCTCATTTCCATCAAGAACATTTTCCAGCTCTGAATCAATGCTTACACTACTGGAAAACATGAGCACCTCTCTAATCCAATCAGACGGCCCTCCTTCGGCCAATCAGCTGTGAGTTCCAGTAAATTGGAGTCAGATACAGGAACGGCCTGGCTCCCCCCGGTCTGCTGCTGCCAGCTCCTCTTTAGATCACAGATAGTCCTGAGCCTGACCTCTGCATTTGCCTCGGCACTGGCTCCATTCAGCACCACGAGAAAACAACCACTTGGTGAATACTTATTGGTCACAAACGTAAATTAAGACTAAACCAGGAACTTAAACCTGAATTACACCAGAACTAAATCAGGACTAGAAATGCACCAAACCAAGAAACTGAAACTGTCTTTAAATGTGTTGTTAAAATGAACTCTTGATGCACTCTAGAGATGCTCTTACTAACAGGAGGATGTCAAGACCAAAGTCACATCATGTCTCCACGGTAACAGCGACCAATCAGATCAGAGAGCAGCCCAAACCTGATTACAGCAGCAACTGTGTGTGTGTGTGTGGCTTCTGCCAGAGAGAGGAGAGAGCGAGGAGGAGACAGCGAGGAAGAGAGAGCGAGGAGGAGAGAGCGAGGAAGAGAGAGCAAGGAAGAGAGAGCGAGGAGGAGAGAGTGAGGAGAGAGCGAGGAGGAGAGAGCGAGGAAGAGAGAGCGAGGAGGAGACAGGGAGGAAGAGAGAGCGAGGAGGAGAGAGCGAGGAAGAGAGAGCAAGGAAGAGAGAGCGAGGAGGAGAGAGTGAGGAAGAGAGAGCGAGGAGGAGAGAGCGAGGAAGAGAGAGCAAGGAAGAGAGAGCGAGGAGGAGAGAGTGAGGAAGAGAGAGCGAGGTGGAGACAGCGAGGAAGAGAGAGCAAGGAAGAGAGAGCGAGGAGGAGAGAGTGAGGAAGAGAGAGCGAGGTGGAGACAGCGAGGAAGAGAGAGCAAGGAGGAGACAGGGAGGAAGAGAGAGCAAGGAAGAGACAGGGAGGAAGAGAGAGCGAGGAGGAGACAGGGAGGAAGAGAGAGCGAGGAGGAGACAGGGAGGAAGAAAGAGCAAGGAAGAGAGAGCGAGGAGGAGACAGGGAGGAAGAGAAAGCAAGGAGGAGACAGGGAGGAAGAAAGAGCGAGGAGGAGACAGGGAGGAAGAAAGAGCAAGGAAGAGAGAGCGAGGAGGAGACAGGGAGGAAGAGAGAGCGAGGAGGAGACAGGGAGGAAGAAAGAGCAAGGAAGAGAGAGCGAGGAGGAGACAGGGAGGAAGAGAAAGCAAGGAGGAGACAGGGAGGAAGAAAGAGCGAGGAGGAGACAGGGAGGAAGAAAGAGCAAGGAAGAGAGAGCGAGGAGGAGACAGGGAGGAAGAGAAAGCAAGGAGGAGACAGGGAGGAAGAGAGAGCGAGGTGGAGACAGCGAGGAAGAGAGAGCAAGGAGGAGAGAGCGAGGAAGAGAGAGCAAGGAAGAGAGAGCGAGGAGGAGAGAGCAAGGAAGAGAGAGCGAGGAGGAGACAGCGAGGAAGAGAGAGCAAGGAAGAGAGAGCGAGGAGGAGAAAGCAAGGAGGAAGAGAGCGAGGAGGAGACAGCGAGGAAGAGAGAGCGAGGAGGAGACAGCGAGGAAGAGAGAGCAAGGAAGAGAGAGCGAGGAAGAGAGAGCGAGGAGGAGACAGCGAGGAAGAGAAAGCAAGGAGGAAGAGAGCGAAGAAGAGAGAGCGAGGAGGAGAGAGTGAGGAGAGAACGAACAGGAGAGCGGGAAAGAGAGAGCAAGGAGGAGACAGCGAGGAAGAGAGAGCGAGGAGAAGAGAGAGCGAGGAGGAGAGAGCAAGGAAGAGAGAGCGAGGAGGAGACAGCGAGGAAGACAGAGCAAGGAAGAGAGAACGAGGAGGAGACAGCGAGGAAGAGAGAGCAAGGAAGAGAGAGCGAGGAGGAGACAGCGAGGAAGAGAGCTAGGAAGAGAGAGCGAGGAGGAGACAGCGAGGAAGAGAAAGCAAGGAGGAAGAGAGCGAAGAAGAGAGAGCGAGGAGGAGAGAGTGAGGAGAGAACGAACAGGAGAGCGGGCAAGAGAGAGCAAGGAGGAGACAGCGAGGAAGAGAGAGCGAGGAGAAGAGAGCAAGGAAGAGAGAGCGAGGAGGAAGAGAGCGAAGAAGAGACAGGGAGGAAGAGAGAGCAAGGAAGAGAGAGCGAGGAGGAGACAGCAAGGAAGAGAGAGCAAGGAAGAGAGAGCGAGGAGACAGCGAGGAAGAGAGAGCAAGGAAGAGAGAGCGAGGAGGAGAGAGAGAGGAGAAGAGAGCGAGGAGGAGAGAGCGAGGAAGAGAGAGCGAGGAGGAGAGAGCGAGGAAGAGAGAGCAAGGAAGAGAGAGCGAGGAGGAGAGAGTGAGGAAGAGAGAGCGAGGAGGAGAGAGCGAGGAAGAGAGAGCAAGGAAGAGAGAGCGAGGAGGAGAGAGTGAGGAAGAGAGAGCGAGGTGGAGACAGCGAGGAAGAGAGAGCAAGGAGGAGACAGGGAGGAAGAGAGAGCAAGGAAGAGACAGGAGGAAGAGAGAGCGAGGAGGAGAAGGAGGAAGAGAGAGCGAGGAGGAGACAGGGAGGAAGAAAGAGCAAGGAAGAGAGAGAAGCGAGGAGGAGGAGACAGGGAGGAAGAGAAAGCAAGGAGGAGACAGGGAGGAAGAAAGAGCGAGGAGGAGACAGGGAGGAAGAAAGAGCAAGGAAGAGAGAGCGAGGAGGAGACAGGGAGGAAGAGAGAGCGAGGAGGAGACAGGGAGGAAGAAAGAGCAAGGAAGAGAGAGCGAGGAGGAGACAGGGAGGAAGAGAAAGCAAGGAGGAGACAGGGAGGAAGAAAGAGCGAGGAGGAGACAGGGAGGAAGAAAGAGCAAGGAAGAGAGAGCGAGGAGGAGACAGGGAGGAAGAGAAAGCAAGGAGGAGACAGGGAGGAAGAGAGAGCGAGGTGGAGACAGCGAGGAAGAGAGAGCAAGGAGGAGAGAGCGAGGAAGAGAGAGCAAGGAAGAGAGAGCGAGGAGGAGAGAGCAAGGAAGAGAGAGCGAGGAGGAGACAGCGAGGAAGAGAGAGCAAGGAAGAGAGAGCGAGGAGGAGAAAGCAAGGAGGAAGAGAGCGAGGAGGAGACAGCGAGGAAGAGAGAGCGAGGAGGAGACAGCGAGG
>CM033622.1:3815182-3827682 GCA_019453435.1 Rhinogobius similis
AACCTCAAATCTTAAAGCTATTTCTAAAGAAGCATACACATGTTTGATACATTTTAAACGCCTCACATGTTCATTTTGAGCCATATAGTCCATGGTAGAGCACCTGGCCCTAAAATGTGGTGCACGTCCCTGTGTGAAAGAGCAGCTTCAGCACAGATGCAGGCAGTGGTGACTCTTCCCCTCTGCTTCATCCAGAGCAACAGTGTTTCATGCAACGTCCAGTATCCACTGACACTGTAGCGCCCCCTGTGCCCTCACTCCTTACTGGGAGCCTCTACACTCATGTGCTATTGAAAGTGCCTTATTGTGAAAAAGTCAAAAAATGACAATGCCCTAACTCTGCACAGCGACAAAAAGCTTCAAATAGTGATAAAACAGCATAATAGACAATTAATGTAATCATTTGGCAACTTCATATATATTGTAATATTATACATTAAAATGTCATATTCATAAGTGATATTTTAATCATTCCAGGATTCTGGTGAGACCTCACAGAAGAGGTATGACATGGACTAGAAAACATTAGGCCCCTTATTCTCAAAAAAATCACAAAACTTTTCCTGCTGTTCACCTTATTTTGCCCCGCCCACTTTTGCCTATTTTGAAGGATAGGGCAAATATGGAGTGGTGATATTTTATTTCTAAGCTGCCCCTCCCTCTGTGTGTTCTTGTGTCACCTCCTGTTTGTCCTCAGTGCATCAGCTTTTTAAACCATGAAGCTAAAGAGGGAGCTATATGTTCACACAATCCTCCTAAAAATATACTAATATCTAATACTACTCATATTGCATCCCAGGTAGGACCCTCAGACCCCCATAGCTTTTTGTGTACCTTTTTGGGTTTAAAACCAGGCTACACTTCTACTAATAATCTTGTAAAAGATGAAATAAACAAATGCATAGAAGTATTCAGCAACAGCTAATCTGTGCAAAAACGTTGCCAGTCTTTTAACATACATGACAGTTTTAGCTCGTATTGTGATCAATGTGGCAGCACCTGCTAAACCACTTCATTTGCGTTTCCTCTGCTTCATATTTTGCACTTGTTGACAGAAAGCTATTCTTTTGCATATTCATTTACTCTCAGGAGTAAAGCTGTGCTGTGTCTGTATCAGCGTCTGTGTGAGACACAAATGTCAACTGCGTCAGGTTTCCTTGGGACAACGGTTGGAAATTAGCCTTTGGCTACAATCCAGTGTGTTAGCTGTTGTGCATGTGAGCTAACGCTTGATAAATGAACCCCTAAACGCGTGTCTGACTGGTGCACAGTCTGTCTGCACATCAGGAGCAGTTGCAGAGCAGTCGTGTGGAGCTCAGCGTGGTTTGGCCTCTGTCAGGAGAGCTTGGCCTGGCCTCTCTGCTCTGTCTGCTCACATTATCATAAACATACACCAGCAGCCTATGGGATGTGTTTGCAGAGGAGCTTCAGCTCTGACATCCTCAAAGGACTGAGGTTACTACAGACTCTTCCTTTATAAACAGAGCAGCTGGTACAGTGTCATATGATGGCTCCAAAGCCTCTGCCCGTCACAAACTATGATAAGTCAGAGCTGTTTGTACAAAGGCCCTCAAGGGCCACATTAAATGGGCTAAAGCTTTAATTACAAGAGTATTTAAAATAATGTTTAATAAATAAATCAACAAACATGAGTTTTTAAAAGACAATTTATTACATGTGTTTGCAAATAATTAAATTAAACACATTTTTAAAAGATAATTTGATAAACAAATGAACAAACACTTTTGGACTCATGAATTTATAAACAAAAGCTTTTATTGAAACTCTTAAAAACATCACCTTTTATTGGAAACAATAGTCTGTTCTGCAGCTGATCAAAAGTTTAGGACCACATGCCTTTAAAAGCCCAAGTCTGGGCAAAATTTGGTTTCAGTGTCATTTTCACATTTTCTGACACTGAAGGGCTTCACAAACAAAACACTCTCCAAAGTCCTGGTCTCCTTGAACACCTCAGACCTGCAGCTTGGACTTTACCAGAGACACAAACATGGGACACTGAAAGTGGAAGAAAGTTTGATTCTGACGAGAAAAATGTAACCTTGATGGTCCTGATGGTTTAAACGTTACTGGCACGACAAGCAGATCCACCTCAGATGTTTTCTACGCCCCACAGGGAGGGGGCGCCATAATGATCTGGTGCTTTTTCTTTCAGTGGAACAATGGAGCTCCAGGTGGTGCAGGGGCCCCTGGCTCTGTGCAGATGTTGCAGAGAGCATCCCTCATGACTGAGGCCCTCGTCTGTGGAACCACTGGGTTTTCCACAGGACAAGGCTACGGTTCACTAAGCCTCAGGACAAAGGACTTCGTCAGGAGAAGAACATATCTCTTTTGGACCGTCCTGTGCATAGCCGCAGGAACTAGGGGTGCAGAAGGTGCACCCCCCAACTGGATGGTCAGGGAACTTGTAAGCAGGCTCATTGCTGCTGTATCTATTCTAGCTAAGATAAAACATTATAAAACGACACAGTTTCTGTTCTAATACATTGATATTTTTACTTTTATCAAATGTTTTTTCAGTCAACTATGTGCTGCAGGTTAAACTCAGGGAAATCTAAACCTGCGATGGTGCATGGCGCACTGACATGAGCGTGTGCGACTCTGCTGGAGTTACAGGCTGTACGTGCAACAACTCGTGTTTGAGCCTGACATGACACATAAGAACCAAAGGGAGTTTACACAGAAAGAAGTGGCACAAATCCATGTCCTCGTCTCATTGAGGTGGGACTTTGCTTCATCTGAGCGTCTGAGCGGTGAGTGAACTGATGAAGGCTCATGATTTCATACAGACACCTGCTCGTGTGTGTGTGTGTGTGTGTGTGTGTGTGTGTGTGTGTGTGTGTGTGTGTGTGTGTGGGGAGCTGTAGACCGATTGTAGAACACAGCTATATACCGCTACATTCAGCTCATAATTTGTAACAAAACGTTTATTAATGGCGGAAAATAGGACGCTCCATGCCAGAGATACGCAACTTTAAATACTTTGAAAAACGGCTGTTTTGATTTGTCTCATTTTTGTGGGTATCAAAAATCAAATGAATCATCTGTAATCACAAAAGGGTGTAGGTTATTCTGACACATTACCAAGCCCATTCAGTGAAACTCCACGGTGTAAATAAATAAAATGTGAAGTGTAAAATTTTGCAAAAATCAGGTTCCACCCACAATGGCCGACACCCTGTGGGATTTAGGGCGGGGTTATAGTTTACATTTTTCCCGACCGGGCTCCCATTGGGGTTTTTGAGGTGGTGCTACTGCGCCGTTGTTCAATATGTTTTCACAGGGTCTTCACTCAAAATTAGAGCTCTAACGAGTTCTAATTTTCAATACCCCTTATGAGCATATTTGTCATTGTTTACTACTCGAATTTTGCAATTTTCGCAGTTTCATAACAATTACAATTAATAAATAATAATAACAGAAACTTCTTTTCCCACCATTATTCTTCTCGTATAAGGACAATAGCTGGAGTCATGCCACTTTGTCACATTGTGCCCATCACAAATAAACCCTCTGTACATTTTTTTCAGGAGTCCTTCACAAACAGCCTGGCTATTATTCATTCTTTTTTTTCTACCACTTGTTCCCGTTCCCGGGGTCGCAGGTGACTGGAGCCTGTCCCAGTAACTTTGGGCCTTAGGCGGGGTACACCCTGGACAGTGGCCTGACACAGAGACATGGACAGACATCCATTCACTCTCACATTCATTCACTAGGGACAATTTAGAGTTCTCAATTAACCTACACAGTCATGTGTTTGGACGGTGGGAGGAGCCGGAGAACCCGGAGAGAACCCACGGTAACACGGGGAGAACATGCAGACTCCACCCAGAGAGATCATGTGATGTTGGGGTGGTTCAGGATTTGAACCCACAAATTCCTTATTGGGAGGCATAAGCTCTAGCCGCTCTGCACGGTGCACCCACCCTGGCTGTTATGAATTTAAATCAAATTTGAAGAGGGCGCTATAGAGCCATTTTATCAGATAGCTTCTTGATTTGCATATCACTGCGTTCAGCTTTCAAATCTGCACAAACGCTTTTTTAGCATTTTCCAAGAAAAAAATGTTTGAAAACTATATATTTTTTATTAATTTACCAAAAATAGCAATTTTGTAGAAAATTCACCATGGCCACACCTGAAGACGTATCAAATTCAAATTGATAGTATGTCATTCCACATGGGTCTAGTGTCTTGTGACCAAATTTGAAGTGTTTTCAATGAAAACTGTTGGAGGAGGAGTCAAAAGTACACAGGTGAGCGCTTTGGTCAGTACCAGCTTTGATCCAATATGGCCGACTTCCTGTTGGATTTTGGGCGGGGTCATAAGAGGATTTTTTTACATGTCCAGAGCTGCTCTATTTTTTGGGCCATGGTTTGGATTTTGTTGTTTACATTTTTCATGGCCGGGCTCCCATTGGCCCAATGTTAATTGATTTTTCAGGTGGTGCTACTCATCCGTCGTTCAATATTTTTTCGCGGGGTCTTCACTCAAAATTAGAGCTCACTGCGTTCTAATTTTCGATACCAATCACGGGCATATTCGTCATTGTTTATTTCGCAATTTTCGCGGTTTGTTAACAATTACAATTAGTCCCTCGCCGGGACCATTCTCGTCCCTCGGCTCGGCCCTAATATTTGACTAGTAAACCCATTTATTTTCCCGAAACTCAAGTTAAGGGGTACTCTGAGTGTAAAACAAAGCGTAGGGGGTACTTGAGACAAAAAAGGTTGGGAACAACTGCTGTACAGTACTGTGTACACACTGTACTGTGTTGTACTGTATTGTGTTGTACTGTACTGTACTGTACTGTACTGTACTGTACTGTACTGTACTGTACTGTACTGTGTATTAAACACAGACAACCCTGAGCTCTTGGTGGAACACATTAAAATGAGGATGTTCAAAACTAAACAACATTTAACATAAATATACACTTTTTTTAAATATGAATATAACAAATATTAAGACTATAAGTTTGATAAATAAATTATCAGAAGTGGCTTTGAATGAGTTGCAGTATTTTCCTTCAGTAGATGTAAAAGTGGCTATGATTGTGAATAATCGTAAAATTGTGCTTTTTATTTTTTATCTTCATTGAACAGTAATAAAACTCTACTTTGATGTGACATTTCTCATCCTGTAAGTGCGGCTCACCCTCTGCTTCCACAGTGCTGGTGCTGGGGGCAGGTCAGTTTGTAATGACACTTGTGATCAGGAGGACCACGATCCTGAGAGAGGAGGCAATCCCCTGTTGCCATGGGAGCCGTCTGAGGATGGGGGCTTTAATGTGTCTCGTCTGTCTGTAATCACTGTCTGATGGACCAGCTCACACTCCGACCTGCAGCGTCACATCACTAAACGAGTCCAGGGAAAACAACGACAGAGACAAGCAGGTGATGGACCCTTCACCAGAAAGTGAAATGTGATGCACTCATAGCTCACAAAAACAACCGGCACATGTTTATCATCCAGCTGCATTATGCTACACATATACTGTAGTTGTACTTATGTTGCTGTAATTGAAGCTCAGAAATTCAAGTTTTCATCCACCCCCCCATCCCCGCCCACACTGTATTTACTTATTTGTAATTATTTTGAAAATTTCAGACTCCATATGACACATGTAGAGAGTTCTACAATGTCACGTAGCTTTTCAAAATGAAAAACATGTAAATGACAGTCTGCACCTTATTACAGTGAAATGTCTTTATGAAGAGACAGTTCTGGAGTTTTGAACAGGAAGTCAATGGACCTGTTTCTATTACAAAGCTGTTTTAGGTCAAAATGCAAGTTTACATGGAACAAAACGTAAAATGAGGATCTACTTATTGTTATACTTCAATACTAAGAATCTGAAAAAAGCCAAATATGTCTTCTTTAAGTTCTATTGTGGCAGCAGTACTTGTTCTTGTACTTGTACTTTTACATGAGTACACGTCCACTGCTTATTGTTCCAGACTACACTCAAAAGTAACAAAAAGTAAGACAAAAATGTTTACTCGACAGAATGTCTCTGACCAAACTTGGCTGATGTTTTGGAATCTCCTACTGCCAGTAAATGCTCCTGGGTTTGTTCGGTCCCTGTGGAGGGGCCCCCTGCTGGTCTCACTTCACACCTGCCAAATCTGTAATCTGCCTGAGGACAGGGAGGGAGGAGAGGGCCCCGGAGTGAGGAGGGAATAGGAAATGTTGCTAAAGGTGAAAAATAGCGATATGAGAGTTAGACGTACAAGTGTTAGAGGAGACATTATTATTATATGATTATATATATCATTATAATGCATTATATACATTATTACATGATCATAAAAAACTGACTTTAATAATATAATGTTGAGTTATGCCGCTGTACTAATATGGTCGCTAATAGGCTAATGCTAAGTGCACGGCACCAGCAGACGGCTAATGAGGGGCTAGCTGTGAAGAGAGTTTAACCTTTTGTCAGGGGAGGGGCCCTGGCATCACGGGGCCCATGGTGATGCTTAAATAAAGCTTAATTACCACACGAGAGGGGTTACCTGAAGGATTAATGCATGGTTTGAACATTTTAAAATATATAGTGACTCCTTTGTATTTATTTCATTATTTTATTTTCAGTTTTCTTTTTTTTATTTAGTAAATGTCCAAAGTTATTTCAATCCAGTCCGTGACAGTTGGCTGTGTTCCTGTCATTCATCTCCTTGTTGTTGCTTTTGTTGCAGTTAGATATCCATCCATCGTTTTCATTGTTGGAGTTTACATTTGATGTTTTAAAGTCAAATGGAATGTCTGTGTTGAAGACACAGTGCCTTAATACTCGAAGAGTATTAGAACTAGTAGAACTCATTTCCACATCTAAGTACAATGAGTTTACAGTATTCTTTAATGACAAATTCCACAGTGCAAATAATAACCCTAAAACCACATTTAGCACGGACTCACTTTGCACCTGTAACTGACTAAACTATTCAAGAGATCAATTATTTTAAGATTCTTATTTTAGACCAGTGTGTTTGTTTGTTTTACCTATTTACAGAAAGCAGATTTAAGGAACAAAATAGCAGGCAAAGTCAAAACAGCAAATCTACCACCAGGCAACGTAAATAAAGCTGAAAGGAAAGTGATCACAATCATACCAGTGGATAAAGGAAGAGCAACAGTAATCATGGATACCACACAATACGAACAACAAATGGAGAACATGTTAAAGGACACTAGCACATAACGGACTGATAAAGAAAGACCCCACAGAAGAAAAGAAAAAGACGCTTAAAGCACTGCCGAAACCCATTTTAAATGAAGGAAAAATAGACAAGGACACTTATAAGTATTTAATACCAACTGCAAACATCACACCGCGAATATATGGCCCTCCCAAAATACACAAAAAGGACACTCCACTAAGACCCATAGTAGACAGCATTGGCTCCGTCACTTACAATGTTTAAACATCATTTAGACCTCATAAAGCCACTGCTAGGTCACACCCAGCAACACTGCAAGAATTCAAAACGACCATCAATGTGCAAACAGACGAAATATTAATATCCCATGATGTGGTATCCCTGTCCACAAAACACACTGCACATACAGATAAAACACTACAGAACAAACAAACACGACTGAAGACATAACCCGGCTCCTGCATTTTGTATCCACAGACACATATTTTAAATATAAAGGTAACATATACAGACAGAAAGAAGGTTTGGCCATGGGGGACCCCTTATCTGCCATCATGAGCGGTTTCTTTGTGGAGGATCTGGAGGAGAAGGCCACGACCGCACCAAGCAAATGCAGACTCACTATGTGGAAAATAAAAAAGGGACACACACAAGAACTAACAGACCGTTTGAACACAATAAACAACACAGGGAACATTCAATTCACACACGAAGCAGAGCAAAACAACACAAGACATGTTTTGGACATGAACATAATACACAAGGAACATGGCAGCATCAAAATAAAAATATATAGATAACCAACTCACACTGATACCTCTTATGGACATCGGAACATCCCACAACCCACAAACTCTCCGTGGGAAGAACACTATTTGACAGAACCAACATTATAAAAGAAAAACAAGACAAGGTAGAGGAGGACAGACAAATCCAAAAGGCACTAAAACGAACAAACAAAAATACGTGGAAAAAAAAGACCACCACTATGGTCATCATTGGGACAGAGGACAACAAACATTATCGCTGGATTAAGGAGGCAATTGAAATACGGAAACGTGCCCAGAGGACTATGAACCGGGATGGGGGGCTTTTTTACTCTCACACACCTGGGACACCGTCCTAAAGAAGTCGGACTGTAGATGACGCTGTTGTCCTACCTCCACCGGTAGGAATATTGTGCCAAAACCTGATTAGATCAGTTGACAAGACATCGAGTGACACTCTGATGAAGACTGCGAGTGAGCAGTCCAAACTGTCAAGTAAAACAAACAAACACTGGTCTGAAATAAGAATCTTAAAATAATGAATCAGTAGAAGACCAAATGAACCTCATTGGACTATTCAAGAGATCATCACCAGCCTGAGTTCTTCTACATGCTGCCTCCATGTGTTACCCACCAGATTTCTAAAGTCTGTTCTGAGCAGTTTGTTAGCGCCACTCACTCTCATAGTTAACATGTCGCTTCAATCTGGAACATTTCCTAAAGAAGAGCAGTCTTGATGCCAGGCAGGTGAATGTGGACCAGTGGATTCACTCTGTCACTGCATCCAACAGATCAGTGGTGGATGCAAAACAACTTTTTCCAGCTAAACTCAACTGAACTGAAATCATCGTTTTTGGGAGAAACAGAGAGAAAGTGTCAGCAGTCACCTCCAGTCTCTCGCTCTAAAACATACAAATCAAGCTAGAAATCTGAGGGTAATAATGGAAGCCTTGAACTTTGACAGCCACATCAAATCAATAACATCAACAGCTTTTTAACATCTAAAAAACATTGGTTTAGTATGTAAACCAGACTTGGAGAGACTGATCCATACATTTGTCTCCAGTAGGTTAGACTACTGTAACGGCTGCTCACTGGCCTCTCCAAACGAGGTGCAGTACATCCAGAACGCTGCTGCTCGGGTCCTGACTAGAACCAGGAAGTACCACCACATTAGTCTGTGCTCAGGTCTCTGCACTGCCCCCTGTGGGTCAGAGAATAGACTTTAAAGCAGCTCTGCTTGTGTTCAAGTCTCTCCAAAGCACCAAAGTACATCTCTGACATGTCAGTGCCATAAGAACCATCTCAGACTCTGAGGAGCTCAGGGGCGGTCCTCCTGCGTGTGCCCAGAGTCAGGACTAAACATGGACCGGCCTCCTGCTGGTGCCAGAGTCAGGACTAAACATGGACCGGCCTCCTGCTGGTGCCAGAGTCAGGACTAAACATGGACCGGCCTCCTGCTGGTGCCAGAGTCAGGACTAAACATGGACCGGCCTCCTGCTGGTGCCAGAGTCAGGACTAAACATGGACCGGCCTCCTGCTGGTGCCAGAGTCAGGACTAAACATGGACCGGCCTCCTGCTGGTGCCAGAGTCAGGACTAAACATGGACCGGCCTCCTGCTGGTGCCAGAGTCAGGACTAAACATGGACCGGCCTCCTGCTGGTGCCAGAGTCAGGACTAAACATGGACCGGCCTCCTGCTGGTGCCAGAGTCAGGACTAAACATGGACCGGCCTCCTGCTGGTGCCAGAGTCAGGACTAAACATGGACCGGCCTCCTGCTGGTGCCAGAGTCAGGACTAAACATGGACCGGCCTCCTGCTGGTGGCAGAGTCAGGACTAAACATGGAAGCAGCTAAACGGTGAATAAGAAAGCACTTCATTCTCTCTACCTCAGCGGGCGGTGCTGTGGCGGAGGGGGCCACAGAGACACGGGACTCGTGCTGACAGGTGTCAAAGCACGTGTGTGAGCGGGCGGGACACGGGAGAGAGAGACACCCAGGCGGGACACGGGAGAGAGAAACATAAGCACGGGCCAGAGGAGAACTGGCTGGACACGGGAGAGAGAAACATGCACGGGATACAGGAGAACGGGTGGGACATGGGAGAGAGAGACACGCACGGGCCAGAGGAGAACGGGCGGGACACGGGAGAGAAAGACACACGCACGGGCCAGAGGCGAACGGGCGGGGCACGGGACAGAGAGACACACGCACGGGCCACAGGACAGAGCGGGCGGTGCACGGGAGAGAGAGACACACGGGTGGGACACGGGAGAGAGAGACACACGTACGGGCCAGAGGGGAACGGGTGGGGCACGGGAGAGAGAGACACACGCACGAGATACAGGAGAACGGGCGGGACATGGGAGAGAGAGACACACGTACAGGCCAGAGGGGAACGGGCGGGGCACGGGAGAGAGAGACACACGCACGAGATACAGGAGAACGGGCGGGACATGGGAGAGAGAGACACGCAGGGCCAGAGGAGAATGGGCAGGACACGGGAGAGAGAGACACATGCACGGGCCAGAGGCGAACGGGCGGGGCACGGGAGAGAGAGACACACACACGAGATACAGGAGAACGGGCGGGACATGGGAGAGAGAGACACACACACGAGATACAGGAGAACGGGCGGGACATGGAAGAGAGACACACGCACGGGCCAGAGGAGAATGGGCGGGGCACGGGAGAGAGAGACACTCCTTGTCGTTTATGTTCTAACAATGTGTGTTATGTGTTTTTCCTCATAAACCTTTACTAAAGAAAACTATGCGCATTGTTGTTCTTCCAAATTCTGTTTCTGTGAGGTTAGCATTGCTCTCTTCTAATGGTTGCATGAAACTCCAAACTAATCTATTCATGTATTCATTTAAAATATTTAAATGTACATAAATATCCATGGAGCTGACCTCATGAACTTTGCACCGCTGTAACCTGCAGAGGAAAGAGCACTTTGGAAGTTTTCTCCATTCTACTCCATTTTGAAGCTCTGAGATGACTGTGTTTGGATTTTGTGTTCCTAATTTAGTGTTGATGTAATATGAGATGATATGAAAGACATAATAATGAAGAAATGAACATCAAAATCAGAGTTGGGTAGTACTAAGTTACATTTAGTTGAGTACTGTTTGATCTAAATCTTCTTTTCAGAGTAATTTTCTGATGCCATACTTTTACTTGTACTAATATTTTACTTACTTGAGTAAGTAAAATATTAGTAAGTATTGTACAGTGTAATACTCTAATAGTGTTGTTATTCTCACTGAAAGAAAAGTGACAAAACTTTATGTTGACAGTATGAAATTATTTGAACATGTGTTTCTTGCACCCTTCCTTCAAATATTATTAATTTTGTCTCATTTTTGTGTCTATCCTTTGAAAATATCACATCGTATTTATGTATGTTTTATCTGTCTGATAACATTAAATCATAAATCAGATATTAAAGATATTTTACATTCAAACTGTTACCAACACTGAAGTAACTCTGACTGATTAAAATCATTCAAAAATAAATATTATCCTGTACTGTAATACTTGTTGACAATGGTACAGTGGTGCAGTATTTTCCCACTAATCTAATATGCACCATCCCCATAATGTGGAAGCCCCTGTGCAGCCACATTCAGTGTGTCAGTGAGAAATGCAAGTCTGTTAATCCTCCACGTGTAAAATGATGGTGTGAATCCCATGATCTGCAGTCTGATGAGGGTGAGGGTGAGGGTGAGGGTGAGGGGGGTGCACTGGGGATTGTGGGAGCTGGGAGGTGCTGCGTCAGCATCAGTGTGTCAGCACACATCGGGCCTCTCGTCCATCGCACACAAGAGGGAGAGAGAGAGAGGGGGAGAGGGAGGGAGGAAGAGTGGGACAGAGAGCAAGAGAGAGAGTGGGAGAGAAAGCGAGGGGGGGGGGGGCACCTCACAGCAGCTAACATCACTGTCACTCTGCACGACTTCTACTACTACAACTATAACTACTACTATTACTATTATTATTACTATTGCTTACTGCTGGGATTCATGTGACATCACAACATTCTAAGGGCCAATAATATTTAGCACAGATGGGGGCGACTAAAATGGATATTGTTAAAATGCAGATTTCAGTTTAATATGTTTCGGTTTATGTTTAATATATGTCTAGTCACTAATAGAAATCATTTTGTGAATTTGCCTTTTGGATATTTCATGAAACATACAATGTACTGACCTGACACTTTGCAGTGACATCACGATGGGCTGTATGTTTGTAGGTTGCATTCACGTTGTAGAATGTGATGATGTCATGGAGCAAGAGCTTCATGAGTTTTTCTCTACTGACTGCACTGGGCTTTGCCAATATCTCAAAGGTAAACTCACAAATGTTGAAACTGATGATTTCTCTCAGTGACTAGACCTAATAATTCATCGAATGACCACAAAATATGCATTTTAAAGTTATTTATCTAGTCTAGTCAGTCATAAAAATGGTCGGATTCAACATTAGTGCATTTCCCTATTGGATGTTCCTTGGCAAAGTACAATGTAATCAAAAGGAAAAACGGT